>JASANB010007629.1:0-51923 GCA_030248155.1 Sabatieria punctata | reverse complement strand
ATAGTGAAAGCCGGTCACCGAAAAAATGATCACATTTCATTTTACTGCCATTTCCGCAAATTTTGATCAAATAGTCTGAAATTTAGAGCATATGTGCCAAAATTCCGGGAATTTTATATGTTAAAGTTTGGTGCACTAGGCTTGACTCATTCCCGAGAAATTTAAAAAAAAGTGAAATTTGTTAATTTCAATAGTGAAAGTCGGTCACCGAAAAATGGAAACATTTCCTTTTCCTGTACCTTTCCTAATTTTTGTCGGAATTGGATGAAATTTGGAGTGTAAACGCAGAAATTCAGGGTAATTCGTGTGTAAAAAGTTGACGCACGAACTCCAATGCTATCGTTAGAGTTTAGGCGATAATGTAATGTAACGTTTTTTCGGTGACCGGCTTTCGCTATTGAAGTTACCAAATTTCACCTTTTTTGAAATTTCTCGAGAATTAGTCAAGCCTAGTGCACCAAACTTTGACACATAAAATTCCCCGAATTTTGGCACATATAGGCCAAATTTCAGCCTATTCGGTCAAAATTTGTGGAAATGGCAGTAAAAAGAAATGTGATCATTTTTTTTGAGACACCCTGTAGTAAAATGCCACTAGTATTACTAATTTTTGTTTTACTATTTCTATAGTAAAATAACAGTAGTTGGTTGGTATTCGATTGTTTGTTTCTGGTTCAGTTGTTTACTTGCTTTGTTGTAGTGATGTAAAATTATGGAATTTGAATTTCAATTCAATTACAATTAAATTATGGGCTCAGTTTATAATTTCAATTAAATTAAATTAAATTAATTGAAATAGTTTTCCATTATTTTCAATTACAATTATATTTTCAATTAAATTATGGAACTGTGGAAAATTTCAATTATCCAATTTTTTCCAATTATTTTTTCAATTTTTTGAAAAATTGTTGTATTTTTGCTGTTAAAAGACAGTGACAGTGACAGTGACCAGGACTTCGAAAAATGACGTGCCTTCGCCAAAAAGAGCGTGTAATTCCAGCATACATAAAAAATAGTGATGTAAAAAATTAATTTAATTGTAATTGAAATTCGCATAATTGGCCCGTTTTTAATTTCAATTAAATTAATTTAATTTAATTGAAATTCAAAAGTTGGGCCATAATTTAATTGTAATTTAATTGAAATTCGCCTGGAATTTCAATTATATTTTCAATTATTTCCTGTGGTGAATGTAAGAAAATGAATAGGTATTAGAGGCGCTAACAACTTCAAATAAAAACCTATTTAGGGTTTGGAACCTCTTTATACTGAACTGACCTCACTATGTTTTGTAATATTTTATGCTCTGCTTTTTATTTCGTAGTTCATAAAAGTCAAAACAGTGATTTTTGGATGTATGATGGGTTGACACCCGCTTTTTGGCGAAGGTACCTAGGAAATACTGTTGCTCAAAAATGCTGAAAACCTTTAGATTATGTACTGATACAATATATATTATATTAAAATAGTGAACTAACTGTAAATTTCCCCCATAATGCCATTTTATGCGTTTTTGAAAGACAACTTTTTATAATTTTCTCGTCTAGTTGGGCAGTAGGCTAACCAGGTGTCTCTAACTTTTACATGGACAGTTTTCGAAGTTCTGGGTCACTGGCACTGTCTTTTAACAGCAAAAATACAACAATCTTCAAAAAATTGAAAAAATAATTGAAAAAATTGCATAATTAAAATTTTCCGAGGTTCCATAATTTAATTGAAAATATAATTGTAATTGAAAATAATGGAAAACTATTTCAATTAATTTAATTTAATTTAATTGAAATTAAAAACTGAGCTCATAATTTAATTGTAATTGAATTGAAATTCAAATTCCATAATTTTACATCACTAATAAAAAACCGCTGTTTTGACTTTTATGAACTACGAAATAAAAAAGCAGAGCATAAAACGTTACAAAACAAAGTGAGGTCAGTATAAGCTGGCCGGCACAGTTGGTGTTATGGTTTAGGCCGCAAAGTCACTGTGCACGTGGTCGTGCGTTCCACTCGGCGGGGCAATTTTCTTGCCGCAAAGAGTTGGTCGTTGGGCACAAAGCCCAACCCAGGCCACCGAAAGCTGGTGACAGCGAGTAGGTAAATGGGAACCGACTGGAGCTGCCTGTGCACCTAAAGCTAGAATAGCAAAGCAACCAACCACACAAGTGTTGGGAGTTTGGGACATACGGGAACGGGGACAGCTACCTGAGACCCGTCCAGACTGACACCGAGTATGTGTGCCACTAGTAGCGAAAGCGGCGAAGGAAGGACAAGATGATATGGGTGTGCGTGGTGGGCCTGTCGTGTGGCCTAACACAGGGGCTACAGCCCGCACAGTCCATCCATCCTTCCATCCGAGGTCAGTGATAAAGAGGTGACAAACCCTAGATAGGTGTTGTTTGAAGTCATTCTTTAATACTCTAATACTCTCTAATACTTACATATTTCCTTACATACACAACAGGAAATAATTGAAAATATAATTGAAATTCCAGGCGAATTTCAATTCAATTACAATTAAATTATGGCCCAACTTTTGAATTTCAATTAAATTAAGAGTCGTTCTCTGAACCGATCGAGTTTCAGTATTCAGACCCCAAAATTGAAAGTTTGAGCTAGAGAGCTGTAAGTTGGCACACTAATACATACTTATGAGTTATCTTTCAGCTGCAAAGGATTAGTGGATTTGACTCTCCTGTCCTGAGATATAGCCTTCCGAAAATCGGTCCGCTTAACTATGGGACCAAAATTTCAAAGTCTAATTTCTCGCTTCATACTCGGAATTCGGACCTAAAAATTGGGGGTTTTAGAGTACTTTTAGACTGCTTTAAGAAACTTTCGTCAAATTTTCGTTTTCAGAAAAAAAATTTTTTTCGCCCCCTTTGCGCCCCCCTAGCTCGTCTGGAACCCCCCAACCCAGTTTTTTTTATTTCAGAAAAATGTTGCGCTATCAATTACCTACCGTTTGGTGTGAAGCATTGTTTGCTCAGACCCGAAAAACGTGAGAAAATTGAGATCAAACATGTCCCGATCGCAAAATTTTCGCACTTTTCTCAGGTCAAATATTTCCAAGTCCGGTTTTCCACCTACTAGTACGAATTCGGACTTAAAAATTGGGGTTTTAGAGTACTTTTAGACTGCTTTAAGAAATTTTTGTTAAATTTTCGTTTTCATAAAAAAAATTTTTTTCGCCCCCTTTGCGCCCCCCTAGCTCGTCTGGAACCCCCCAACCCAGTTTTTTTTATTTCAGAAAAATGTTGCGCTATCAATTACCTACCGTTTGGTGTGAAGCATTGTTTGCTCAGACCCGAAAAACGTGAGAAAATTGAGGTCAAACATGTCCCGGTCGCAAAATTTTCGCACTTTTCTCAGGTCAAATATTTCCAAGTCCGGTTTTCCACCTACTAGTACGAATTCGGACTTAAAAATTGGTGGTTTTAGAGTACTTTTAGACTGCTTTAAGAAATTTTTGTCAAATTTTCGTTTTCAGAAAAAAAAATTTTTTCGCCCCCTTTGCGCCCCCCTAGCTCGTCTGGAACCCCCCAACCCAGTGTTTTTTATTTCAGAAAAATGTTGCGCTATCAATTACCTACCGTTTGGTGTGAAGCATTGTTTGCTCAGACCCGAAAAACGTGAGAAAATTGAGGTCAAACATGTCCCGGTCGCAAAATTTTCGCACTTTTCTCAGGTCAAATATTTCCAAGTCCGGTTTTCCACCTACTAGTACGAATTCGGACTTAAAAATTGGGGGTTTTAGAGTACTTTTAGACTGCTTTAAGAAATTTTTGTCAAATTTTCGTTTTCAGAAAAAAAAATTTTTTTGCCCCCTTTTGAGGTAATTGATAGCGCAACATTTTTCTGAAATAAAAAAAACTGGGTTGGGGGTTCCAGACGAGCTAGGGGGGGCGCAAAGGGGGCGAAAAAAAATGTTTTTCTGAAAACGAAAATTTGACAAAAATTTCTTAAAGCAGTCTAAAAGTACTCTAAAACCCCCAATTTTTAAGTCGGAATTCGTACTAGTAGGTGGAAAACCGGACTTGGAAATATTTGACCTGAGAAAAGTGCGAAAATTTTGCGACCGGGACATGTTTGACCTCAATTTTCTCACGTTTTTCGGGTCTGAGCAAACAATGCTTCACACCAAACGGTAGGTAATTGATAGCGCAACATTTTTCTGAAATAAAAAAAACTGGGTTGGGGGGTTCCAGACGAGCTAGGAGGGCGCAAAGGGGCGAAAAAAATTTTTTTCTGAAAACGAAAATTTGACAAAAATTTCTTAAAGCAGTCAAAAAGTACTCTAAAACCCCCAATTTTTAAGTCCGAATTCGTACTAGTAGGTGGAAAACCGGACTTGGAAATATTTGACCTGAGAAAAGTGCGAAAATTTTGCGACCGGGACATGTTTGATCTCAATTTTCTCACGTTTTTCGGGTCTGAGCAAACAATGCTTCACACCAAACGGTAGGTAATTGATAGCGCAACATTTTTCTGAAATAAAAAAAACTGGGTTGGGGGGTTCCAGACGAGCTAGGGGGGCGCAAAGGGGGCGAAAAAAATTTTTTTTTCTGAAAACGAAAATTTGACGAAAGTTTCTTAAAGCAGTCTAAAAGTACTCTAAAACCCCCAATTTTTAGGTCCGAATTCCGAGTATGAAGCGAGAAATTCGAGTTTGAAATTTTGGTCCCATAGTTAAGCAGACCGATTTTCGGAAGGCTATATCTCAGGACAGGAGCGTCAGATCCATTAATCCTCTGCAGCTGAAAGATAACTCATAAGTATCTATTAGTGTACCAACTTACAGCTCTCTAGCTCAAAGTTTCAATTTTGGGTCTGAATAGGGCAAAGGACCAAAACGCGATCTGACCAGAGAACGACTCTTAAATTAATTGAATTGAAATTAAAAACGGGCCAATTATGCGAATTTCAATTACAATTAAATTAATTTTTTACATCACTACTTTGTTGTACGTTTGTTTGTTTGTCTGTTTAGTTGGTTGGTTTGTTATATGTTTGTTTGTCGTTTATCTTTTAGTTTCAACTAAGCAACTAAACATATACAGTGTTGTTTGTTTTTCTGCAGCCTATTTTACTACGTAAGGTACTGTTATTTCAATATATTAATATTAAAATAAAACTATTATTAATAGTGACATTTTAATAGTATTAAATCTATATTAATATTAAAATAGAGGGCCTACTATTATATTAAATTAAATTAAAAATACAAAGAGGGGCTGAATATTAAAATTTATTTTTAATAGTATTTTAATAGCATTTTAATAGTTTGACCTTGTTTGACAATGAAGGAGTTACCTACAATACTAGAATTTTATCAGACTTTTACCTCAGAAAATGACAAAAATTGAAGGTGTCTGACAGCCCTCTGAATCTCGAACCTTGGAAACTGTGGAACTTTTCTCAGTAATAGGCATGAATGACAAAAGGACCTTAATCTACTCAATAACCTATGTAACAGTCTTTTCCTGTCAAAAATGTCTCTATAACTATGCATCAATATTTTCAAACTTAACTATTTTTACTTTCAAATTTTAATGCCTAGGTTCTGTTCGAATGCAATTTCGAATATCTTAACAGGTCATCTGCTGAAGGGGAACGGGGTTGGTGGGTCTGGCGCCGGTGTCACGCCATATTTGGTCCGGCCGCGTATTTGGTCCGGCCGGACCAAATATGGTGCCATATTTGGTCCGGGTCTGGCATATTTGGTCCGGGTATTACAATTTCCTGTCTAATTGTCACTGCACGAGAAAGCGGGCCAAAATGGCCGTTTTGCGGTCCATGAGGAAGCAAAGAATTGAATGAGATTGTTGAAAATTTACATGTAGATGTAGTTTTGATCGAAAAGAGCGAATTTGAAGGCCGTTTTGCCCTAGCTCTCTTTCTTGAATGACTTAAAAGATGCGCCATTTTGTCCTCTTTTGAATGGTGTAAAGATATCTAGAGGTTGGATGGGGTAGACAGGCCACTTTGGCCATCTGAATGCTCAAAAATAATCAATCCTGGTTAATCCAAAGGCATTTATTTTGAGAAAAAGTAAAATAGATGATCTATTTTTGAGCATTCAGATGGCCAAAGTGGCCCGTCTATCGCATCCAACCCCTAGATATCTTTACACCATTCAAAAGAGGACAAAATGGCGCATCTTTTAAGCCATTCAAATTACTTTTCCTACGACAAAAAATTTGAGTATTTTTCGCTTTAAATATTTCAGAGTCAGAAAAAAATGGAATTTTCGATTTTAAACAAAAAGATGGATGTCACCACGAGATTCAGCGTGTATTTTTACATATGTTTCATTATCTAAATTTTATGTTTAGCAACATTGAGTTTTGTCATGCTCTGGAAGGTACAGGGTTCTATATCAGACAAAGAAAGAGAGCTAGGGCAAAACGGCCTTCAAATTCGTTCTTTTCTATCAAAACTACATCTATATGCAAATTTTCAACAATCTCATTCAATTCTTTGCTTCCTCATGGCCCGCAAAATGGCCATCTAGTTTAAGCTCGGAGAACGAATCAGCTATGACTTCAATGTCTCTTCTTATTTTCTTCTCAATTTTCAGAAGCAAAGTCTGGGTACACAATCAGAATTATTATAAACAACCAGCGCGTTGTATTGCTCTGCTCCATGGCCAACCCGGACAAAGCGCACAGTGATGCCAGACCGCTGGCTACCTCTTATCAGAGGCCTGACAGAGCCAAACCGGTTTTACTCCCTACCTTTAATTATTACATCTACCCGGACCATATCTGCGGTGCCCGGACTGAATCTGCTGGCACAAAATTGTCAGATTTGGTCCGGCCGGACCAAATATGGTGCCATAGTTGGTCCGGCCGGACCAAATATTGCCCGGACCAAATCTGACGCGACACCGTCCGGGGGGTCTGAGCCCAAATTTTGGGAGGTGGTTGGGGACTAAAAAACGCTCAAAAATCGCTAAAGAACGCAATTTTTCGCTAAAAACGTGAAGAATCGCTAATTTGGGCTGAAATACAGCTAAAAAGTGCTGTTTTGCAGGCGATTTTGACAATTTTTGTGTCTGAAAATGCAGAAAATCACAATAATTTGCTCAAAAAATTACTTCCAGAAAAATCGGAATGGGGGTCGGAAAAGTCGTCTCGAGGGAGGGGTCCCCATCCGGGGGGTCTGGCCTAACTCGAGTGGGGGCAGACCCCCAGCCAGACTGAGACTCCTCTGTTACATGTATGCTTAAAACCATGTTCAGACAAAGTCATTTTTAAAAAAATCGTCATGAATTTACAGAGAAAAATGCTTCTAAGTTGGATCTCTGATTAAATTTTCAACTTACACTAGCAATTTCAAGCAAAAGATGTTGTTTCACCAATTCGCTAAAGTGTGTCCAAAACTTTTTAAGTTCATTTTAGAATCTACTATTAAAATGCTATTAAAATACTATTAAAATTGTTATTTAATAGTATTAATATTAAATCTAAATTAAAGCTAACAGGGGACTATTATATTAATATTAAATTAAAATTGAAATCGGCTAGTTCTATTATATTAATATTAAATTAAAATAAAATTTCACTATTAAAATAACAGTAACGTAAGGTAAGCTGTGTTACGTACACCACTGTCACCAATCAGTGTTGCCAGGTCGAGGTCTACAGGTCGAGCGGCGAAAATCATTTTGTACAACGAATTTGCTTTACTCTACTCTGTTTTAACTTAGAAACATTTAAAAATATATGAGTTTGAAATAGCCAAAAATCAACTTCGCGCAGCTCCATAAACATTCCAGAGAGGGTTGTGCTGGCTAAATCTGCCTTAATTTCAATTTTTTATGTCTAACATTCTCGAATTTTAAAAATCTTGAGTCAGACTGAATTACTCTAAATTTTGAAAAATGCCCCCAAACTTTCCCCCTAGCCTCTAAATCAAAATTTTGCCCCTAAATCGGAAAAAATCCCCCAAATTTGGGGGAATCCCCCAACCTGGCAACAGTGTCACGTCACCAACTACAGTGTAAGTTGAGAGTCTAGAATTCACAGTTAGCAATTTTGGGAATGATCCTAGTGTAGAGGTCCAGGCCTTCCAGGAAGGTTTTCTCGTTCAAACGCTCATTATGCTCATGCAGCAGTTGTTCCGTGTTTATCATGGCCGTCAATCCTATGGCCTGAATTCCAGCCTAAAAATCTTTAATCACCGGTTATATTTCAACAATTTTACAAACCTGTCGCAAATATTTTGAATCCGTTCCGCCAGGAAACATTTCAAGTTTGTGCTTTGCACCACTAAAAAACTGTAGTAATAAAGTATCGTACGAATGTGAAATGCAATATTCTACGCCTCTTCAAACGCTTCTTCCATGGCCAGGATGAAATGACTGTTTGGATCGCTCATAGCTGAAATGTCTTGACTTCGAATCACGTTCACCCAAATGTCATCGCCGCATTCGTTGAGCCATTTTTGAAGCTGAGCTTTGAATCTCTAAATTAGTGCTTCACTGAGACATTAAGTACTGAAGAATAGTTTACTAGTAACAAACAACTAACACAATAATGGAGAGGACCGTACAAGAGAAAAACGGAAATACACACAGAAAACAATACTAATTCTTCATCACTCCCCTCCTGAATAAGAAATAAGATTAGTAGTTTTCATTCTTGACCTCCTGACGAACTCCAAAGAGACCTTTTCCTTGCGGCCATCGGGGCCCTTCACTAACAGAGAGAATGGAGTGACCTCAAGGACCTCGCATGGGCCTTTCCAGAGAGGGTTTAGCTTTCCGCCCTTTTGCTGAAGACGCATGAGATTCTTTACGAAAACGAGATCACCCACAGAAAAGTTGTCTGGGCTGAACGCCTGAAGCTTCTGATCCCGACGCTGGAGCTGCTGAGACAAAAGCCGATCACGAACAGAAGAGAGAATGACTGGGTCTGACTGAAAGACGAGCTGCTGTGGAGGTAGGCCAGTCGATGAATGAACTGATTGTTGATACGCGCGCACTGATTCTTGCAACTTGTTTGGCCAGAGTAAGGGATCGTTTTCGACTTTCTTGCTGAGGACCATGGTGAGAGTGCGGATCACGCGTTCAACCATACTGTTCCCTGTTGGGTGATAAGGAGTAGCATGAATTAGTTCAATGCGATTTTGCTTGCAGAATTGTTTAAATGAAGAGGAAGTAAAATATGTTGCATTGTCAGCGACCAATTTCCTAGGAATTCCAATGTGAAAGAACTCTTCCAATTTTTGTGAAATCTTGGCAGTGGAGAGCTGCTTGAGTTTGGAAGCAAACAAATACTTACTGAAATAATCGATCATCACCAGCACATAGGCGTGTCCTGAAGTACTTTTAGGGTATTGAACGATATCGATCGAGCAGCAATCGAATGGACGATCGACTTGCATAAATCCTGGGGTTGAATGAGAGGCCTCAGCTGTGTTGAAACGTTGACAAGTGTCGCATTGGCTGACGTAGCGGTCCACATCTTGACGCATTGAGGGCCACCAATATTTGAGTCTCAAAGTATCGAAAAGTTTTTGTTTCCCAAAGTGACCGCCATTTTTCCCCGAATGTTCTTCTTCCATAAGAGTGTTGACTAATTTCTGAGGTATATAGAGACGCATCCGATTCGGCTCAATGTCTTAGAAGTACCATAGACCATCAAAATTGTGCAAATCCAAGCTGGACAACTGATCAATCTCTTCCAAACTCGCCATCCGAATATTATCAGGCGAAATAGAAGGAACCGGCAAAGAGTGGAGTACACGGATGCGAGACAATGCATCAGGAATGGTGTTGGTGGACCCCTGAATATGTCGCCAAAGAAGACCGCAATGAGTTTCAATATGTGAGATCTTGTCCATCATCAGCGCAATTTCGTTGGTAGGAGGTGACTCTGTCCAAAGTTTCTGAGCTGCAAGAAGTGGCTTATGATCAGTCTGCACGATGATGGGAGCCGTCGATGTCTTAAGGGTACAATCAAGTTCTCGAAGCGACCATACAACGGCCAGTAGTTCTCTGTAGATAGTAGGAAGACGACGTGCGCGACCTTTAAGTGTTCTAGAGATGAAAGCGAGCGGGACCTGATGATGGCCGGGTAGAACTTGATAGAGAGCAGCCCCGAGGCCAACAGAAGAGGCATCAGTTTGTAACAGGAATTGCACATTGTCGATGTCTTTGTTGGTCAACGGGAAATGAAGGGCGACGCACTGAGCGATGCTGTCTTTCAGAGTTTGGAATGCCGTATTTACGCCCACAGACCATTTGAAAGGCACGTTCTTGCGAGTAAGACGATAGAGAGGTTCAGCGACGCTGGCTAAATTGGGAACGAAATAACTCATTGTGGCTTGTTATGGAAACATATTCAGGGATCAGCCAATGTCATTCCTGACGCATTGTCTCGCATTCGGGTACTTCATTCTCTGCCTGTTCCATCAATTTCTTCCAGTGACATCAAGATGGCCAGTCTGGAAGAAGCTGATCAACTGTCTGCATTGGGTTTGACCAACGTTGATGGTTTATGGTATTTCGAAGATGCTGAGCCTCATCGCCTGCGTTTGTATGTTCCCCGGAAATTAGTCAATGCCTTGTTGGATGAAGAACATTCGGGAACAGCAGCTGGACATTTTGGAAAACAGAAGACATTCGACACCTTGCGGCTTAAATACTGGTGGCCGTCTATGCGCCAAGATATAGATCATCATGTTAGTCAATGTGGAGTTTGTCAGCGATTCAACCCGGCTCAGACATCAACTTCTTCTCCTGCATTTGTCCAGGTCAATAATCCGTTCGACTGCTGCGCTATTGATATTGTCCAATACCCCAAAAGCGCCTTTGGTCATGCCTATGTTTTGGTTATGGTTGACTATTTCAGCAAGTATTTATTTGCATCAAGACTTAAGCAGCTCTCATCTGGCAAAATCACGCAGAAACTTGAAGAGTTCTTTCACGCTGGTGTACCCAAGAAGTTAGTCACAGATAACGCAACATATTTTGTCTCCTCTGTATTCAAACAGTTCTGCAAACGGAAAGGTATCGAATTGGTCCATTCTTCTCCTTATCATCCAACTGGAAATAGTATGGTTGAACGAGTCATCCGTACCCTTACTACGATCCTTAGCAAGAAAGTTGAAGAAAACCCACTGCTGTGGACAGGCCATTTACAAGAATCGGTTCAAGCATATCAATCGTCTGTTCATTCATCTACTGGTCTACCTCCTAAGGAACTCATCTTTCAGTCCGACCAGGATATTCTCACTGCCGTTCGTGAACGATTACTTTCTCATCAGCTTTGGCGTCGGGACAGGAACCCCAAGAGGATTGACCCATCCAAATTTCAGGTTAACGACAGGGTTTTCGTCAAGAATCATATGCGGCTTCAGCGCAGGGGTGGCAAATTGAATCCCCTTTGGAAAGGTCCCTGCGTTGTCCTCGATGTTACCCCATTCTCTTTAAAGATTGAGGATCCAGATGGTCGGGTCGAAAAGATCTCGCTGGATCATGTGAGGAAGCCTTCTTCAGCTAGTTTCGCTGTGGTCAGTTCTGGGGGAAAGTAATGAAGAATGTTTATGATTTAGAGAGTGTCTTGTGTTTTGTACATCGTGCGGCCCGTTACTTTGAGTGTGTCTGCTTTGTAATCAAGTGCATCTTCAGTTACTTTGTACCATGGAAGACCGGACTGGCGCACATAATGAGTGACTTCCTCGGCCCATCTAGCGAATGTGATATCGTTTGCTGATTGAAGAAAACGGTAAGTTGTCGGGCGTGGAAGATTAACCGTGAGTTGTGGATGCGCAACAGGCGGCCGTTCATGAAAGGTGGCGAACAACCGCTCATAGCGATCTGCCATTTGACGTTGTTGCTCTTGATGCTGCTCTGCCATTTGCCGTTGATTCTCTGCCATTTGCCGTTGATTCTCCGTCATCCATTGAACGAGTTGTTGTTGTTGAGCGGCTGCTTCTCGGCGTTGTTGTGCGGCTTCTTGACGTTGTTGGTCCAGCATTTGCTAGCGTGTGTTGGCCAGGAGGTTCGTCCTCTTGAGAGATCGTTGGGGAAGACATCGTGAATGATTCGGGTTCGGCTTGGTTGCAATAGATCGAATCCAAGCGAGTTTGGTGAGAGCGTGGTAATTCTAGTTCAGTGCGTCGGCGTGAAGTTGAAGCAGGTGCAGTATCAGAAGTGTGGTCGATCATGAACCGTGGAGGGTCTCGGCACCAATGAAGAATAGTTTACTAGTAACAAACAACTAACACAATAATGGAGAGGACCTACAAGAGAAAAACGGAAATACACACACAAAACAATACTAATTCTTCAGTGCTTACTATCTTGTTTGCAATAAACAACCATTTTTGGGGCCGTGCAAAAGTGACGTCAGTGATTTTTGGCCATTTTTCGACCCACCTCCCCCCTTGTCATCAAAATTTATCACAATTCAGTGAAAAAACCATCATTTATTATTATTATGAACTACATGTATTGAAAACAGTAAGGTATCCAAGCAAGGTAAGTGTAGTGCAGATGGGTGGGTACACCTTTTTGATGAGGGTAGAAAGAAAAAATCTGTCAAGGATAAGAGAAACAAAAAATTCTTTACTAAAGGTGTCTAGAGCTCTGAGCGGGGTGCCTCTTTTCACGGTCTGGCCTGGAATATATAATTTCGAGTCCGCCCGGCCCGGATAACATTTTGCGCCGGACGACCCGGTCCGTTCCGTGAAAGGTAAAATCGCCAAAAAATCTTCCAAAATCGCTTGTACGAGAACTATGTACAGTACAGTACGAACAAAAGAACCATTTCTAATGACGCAACAAACCTAAACATAAAAACAGATTTAAAGAAAAGCTTGTTTGAGATAAAGTACAACCTAGATTTTTAAAATAACCCAATCCATCCCAGGCAGGCTCCAACCGGAACAACCCAGCCTAAATTCTCTGCCGGGCGGCCTGTGCAGGGCTCTAATGATGACCAGAATGCGTTTTAAATGCGTTTTTGCAAGTTAATTTTTCAAAATTTTCTCGCCCTTGTTGGTCAGAATCCCAACCAGGCCTCCCCATACTACTATAAAACTGTTAATGTTAATCTAAGAATGCCTTTCAAATGCATTTTTGAAAGCTAATTTCTCAAAATTCCCCTATCAGACAAAAGTGACGACACCATTGGCCGAACCGCCTCCATCGGTTGTCTGTCATCAGTTGGAAAACCCCTCCCCCTAACCGATGACGTCATTTTTGCACAGCCCCAACGAAAATATTTTTACACCACATTTACCAAAAAAAAGGCAACACCATACCCTTGGGTTCGCAGTAGGTGGGACTCTAATGTCGAAATCTAAAAAAAATGATGATAACACAATTCACAGTTAAACTTTGCACCATTTTCTACAGTACTATTTGCGTTCAGTATCAGAGCCAGTCAGACATGGCATATCTGGGGGTACAAGCAGAAATAAGCTACAATTTTTTATGCGGGCTTGGTAGATTTTGAAATCCTGAGGGGTATGTACGTATAGCTGCTACTGAGAGAGTTTCAGTTGATGGTAAGCCAAAAACTCCGGTTTTCTGGCTTGTTCTTCATTAAAATAGGTTGAAATAGGCTGCTTTGAGCTCATTGTCGTCTAATTTAGGTTTCCTTTCACTATGTTTTGTATACAATATTTTTCAAAAGTGTTCAACATCAGAGCCTCTCAGCCCGTTTTGCCCATCTCTGGGAAGCAGGCAAACACGATGTAGTTTTAGAGTGTAGTGTTGAAAACATCAGCAGAATTTAGAGTGTCATAGGTCTCTTCTAACGTGTCGGTCAAAACAATTCAAAACTTACAGGCATGCATAGATTCTGGAACAACGTTCAGAGCCAAGCCCGGAGCTCCTCCCTAAACAGTAGAAATACATATAAATAAAATATGCTATGATTTCAAAGTTCAAATACCTCCAATTTTGTCAAATTAACAGTCATGATTTCCCCAGCCGACATGTCTGGGTTGTCTTTCAGTTTTTGAATGTTCTCATTGCTGATTCCCACCAACTTATTGATTACTTTCATCTACAAGTAAATAATCACCTACCATGTACAGTGTGTCCATGTTAAGTGTCCAGCCTTTCATTGTTTACGGCGCGCCGCTATGGGGCCGTCCATAAACGACGTCGTTCCAGAGGGGGTCGGGGGTCGGCTGAAATGCGTCGATAGACGACGCACCAGGAGGGGGAGGGGGTTAGCAAAAAACGACGTCGCTTTTTTCGGAATTTTAGGATACTTGGATTGCATTATTTTCAATTTATGCACATTCTGTCAAACGTTTCTACATACAGAAAAGCTTCCCAGAGTGGTTGTAGGGATTTATTCAATTGATTGCGCAGTGTAGTAACACGAAAACGTTACATTACTGTACATTGTATGTACTGCCCTTTTATCAGGGGGGGGGGTAAACCGAAAACGACGTCGCCGTAGGGGGAGGGGCTCCCAACAAACGATGCAAGGCGATTTTGGGGGGAGGGGGGTCCGGAAAATCGGGATTTCGGAACGACGTCGTTTATGGACCTATGCCGATCGGCCCCTATGTGATCGGAATTCAACCAAACTTCATATAAATATAGTGCCAGGAGTAGCTTAAATTCCTGCCAATTTTCAGCTATGTCCGTTGCTTTAAAGATAAGTTTCACTCACTTTAAGCTGAAAATATTCTGTGCGGTTTTGTTGCCTTTCAAGTCTCACTCAGTATGGCTAAAGTGGAGCTCAGCTAAAGTGATAGAGAAAGGGAAAGAGGTGAAAACGGCTAAAAACAGAGCGTTTTATCTCTGCTAGCGAAGGCAGTCGCCAAAAGGTCGACCCTCGCCACGCAGACTGCAGTTTCAAGCAGAATCCTGAAAGCTGCACCATAGCTGCTGCATGGGCTGGACAAAAAACAACTGGATCGTCTCTTTGAATTGACGTTGTTTTTTTGAACAGAAAGATCTGTACGAACAGTTTCAGATCGAATCCTCAGTTCAGATGAGGCTCGGTTTAAGCTAACTGTGCAGGCCACTTAGAAAATCACAGATTTCACGTTTTGTAAACGTTGTGTCTTTCAATGGATATACCCAAAATTGCAGACGACTAAACTAGAGTGCGAACTGGTATTGGGTATTGGGTATTGGGTATTGGGTGTATTGGGGTGTTTTTCAGGTATTGGGTATTGGGTATTGGGTATTGGGGTTTTTACCCCCCAATACCCAATACTAATTGCGACGGCTAAAAATAGAGAAAAATCGATGTTGACCTGAAAAATTGATCTGAAAAAATCGAAAAAGTTGATCGATGGTTCGGTTTAGTAAGCTGCTTTTGCGTTAAGGAGTTGTCCGTAAACGATGTCGTTCCAAAAACCCGATTTTTCGGAGCCCCCTCCCCCAAAATCGCATTGCGTCGTTTCAAGGGGCCCCTTCCCCCTAAGATGACATCGTTTTCGGTTTACCTCCCCCTGATAAAAGTGCAGTACATACAGAACTGTCATGTTATCTTGTTAGCATACTGCGCAATCAATAGAACAAATCCCTACAACCACTCTGGGAAGCTTCTCTGCATTGTAGAAACCTTCAACAGAATGTACTTAAATTGAAAATAATACAATCAAAGTTCCCTAAAATTCCGAAAAAAGCGACGTCGTTTTTTGCTAACCCCTCACCCTCGTCGTTTATGGACGGTCTATCAACTAAACGTTAGTAGAATTTCCTAAAGTGTACGCCTTTCTAAGCGCTACACCAGTAATTCATTTCTCTGTTCTTATCTAAAATAAAAATGGTGACATTTCTAATGTCACCATAATGTACCAGTACCGCACCCATGGCTATTGCGGTGGTGCACACAATTTCCGGCCGAGCTAGGAAAAAAATCGCCGGAAGTAAGAAACAGGACTGAATTACGAAGTATTAAGTACCAAAAACTGTCAATTTCTGCTAATTTTACGCCTAAAACGGCTTCTAAATGCTTTCTGAAAGGCTAATTTTTCAAAATTTTCTCGCCCTGCTTGAGCAACGGCCCAACCAGGCTCTTAAAAATTTTAATTGCAGTGCCAAAAATCTTGTGTACACGACTAGAATGCACCTGTCCGCTGAAATGATTTTTTTTGGCCCAGCTACGCAAGTATTGGGTATTGGGTATTGGGTATTGGGGTATTGGGGGTCTCAGGTATTGGTATTGGGTATTGGGTATTGGGGTATTGGGTTTTTTAGGTATTGTTCGCACTCTAGACTAAACAATAACTGGCACTATAATTGACTGAAATTTGGTTGAATTCCGTTCACAGTGCCGCTAAACAATCACACCTTAGGCAGTTGTTCGTATGACAATAAGTGTGTGAATGTTGGAAGCAAAAACTTACAACTTTTTCACCGGCTGTATCATTGAGAATTCTGGATGCGTGACCTGTGGAGCCGTTGCACTCTGCGTGCACCCCTATAATAAATAAATCAATACTCTTCTATAGCCTCGAGTTACTGTTGTTTGGGTATGGGATTCTCAGGAATCGGTTCGGTATGGGTAGGTACTTTTCGGCATACCCAGGAATCGGTTCGGTATGTTTTGGTATTCGCGAAAATAGGTACTTATCCCCTTGCAACATACCTGCCACTTTAGTGGCTTGCCGATAGTTTCGTTTTTTCGCGTTTGCCGACAACTTTAGCCGATAGTTTTGGGTATCGGCAAACTTTGCCGACAGAAAAACACGTGTATAGAGATAGAAACTATCGGCAAATTTGACAAATTTGTTTTGCCGATAGCTATCGGCAAACGACTTTCTTGCCGACAGTTTTGAAATTTTGAAAACGGTGTGTAACAGGGGGTTATTCAGTATTTGCTGAAAATGTCAAAACACTGAACTTCCCATTTATTTACAAGGTCCTGGATTTAGTCATTTCCAAGGTCAGGTTAGAAAATCCATCAAAAGCAATGGGACTTACAGTTTTTAGGAATTTTTGAAATTATTTTTAGCTTTACTGGAATGAAACTCGTTTTTATAAATAATTTTGGCTACGAGGAATGCTTCCATTGTACTGTAATTTTAAGGCCTACTAGTGTACAGTATGGAGATCTAACGAGCAGTGACAAAATGCGGGGCTATGTTTTTGATTGTGAACGTACTGTACATCAAGTACATAGAGATTTGTTTATTAACTATGGAACAGTGGGAAACAAAAAATGGCAAAACTGACTTTTAGGGGTCCCTAATGAGGGCGTGTATCTCAGGATTTAAGCAGAGCACAGTAATGAAAATTTCAGCAATCTTTTAAGAACTTATTGATCTTTCGTTTAAAAAAGGATTCATTCAAATCCGTTGAGATTTGCAGTTCCTACAGCGGTGGCAAAACTGACTTTTAGGGGTCCCTAACAAAGATTTCAATTTTATCTACCGTATTCAGTTGACTCCTAAGCCTAAGCCTGAGCCTAAGCCTAAGCCTGATCCCAAGCCTGAGCCTAAGCCTAAGCCTAAGCAAGAAAGTGATTAATTAATATAGCTATAATGGAGGGACCCCTAAAAGTCAATTAAGGCAAATCTCAACGGATCTGAATGAATCCTTTTTAAATGAAAGATCAATAAATTCTTAAAAGATTGCTGAAATTTTCATTAATGTGCTCTGCTTAGATCCTGAGATATACGCCCTCATTAGGGACCCCTAACAAAAGTCAGTTAAGCCCAAAAAATACCTATTCCCAAAAACCTGGGTATTTCCAAAATAATCGGTATACCCGGTATGGGTATCTATTAAAATACCTGGAATCGGTAGGTATTTATTGGGTAGGTGGTCCCAAAACTACCCATTTTCGGTATGGGTTCGGTATACCCAATCAACAGTGCCTACACCAACCACCTACACCAAGAATTTCTTTCGGCATAGTACATCCGGTAGACATCATCGGTTGAAGCGATGCCTGAACGAATGAAAACAATAACCATGCAACTGACACCAAACAAACAAGCACATTGTGACATTACCTTCGTCCAAACTGAATCCGACGTTCATTTTCATAAACTTTTCGTGGTTAAGAAGTCCTTTCATGCCGCGACAATACAGCTCTTCATCTAGTGAAAGAAATGGAAATTGACAAGAATCAAAATTTTGCTTACAAACAACAGAGACTGTATAATAGCGCCGGAAAGAAACGGGCGGTTTGTGTCAGGGTGTCAGGAAGGGGTAGTAGGTCGATTTTCCAAAAAAGATCATCAAAATTTTTGGACAGCTGGATCTGGATGGTCGGCGGAATTGGGTGCAGTAAGGCCCGGGGTCCCGCCCCATTATGTATAGGTAATTTGACTTTTCTAAACCTCGTCCTGATCGCTCCTACAATCCAATATAATCACTTGACCAACTTACCAGGACCAAAGACAATGTGAATGGTTCTGAGAAAAGAAGCTTCCTGCCTTTGCTGTAGACGACGGATAGCTGCGATGTACCTACAAAAAGGAAAGATAAGAAACAACTGCACTGAAATTTGCTCTCTGACTGGATTCCGTTGACTTTCATATCTTGGGCTCCGCGACCGTAAATATCTCCCTTCTCATCCTTGTAGCCGCTGAACGGTCCATATGTCCAGCTCTCCTAGAAAATGGAATGGAATGGAATGGAATGGAACGGAACGGAACGGAACGGAACGGAAGGGTGTCCAGCTTTCCTTGAAATTGGAAGAGATATTTGTTTGTTTAACTAATAATTTTACTAATTTTACTACTGCTTTACTACGATTTTACTCGTCGTTAGGGGCAATTTTGTATCAGTGATGCCAGGATCTTATGAATAATTAATGGTGGAGCAAAATACGTACAGTAGTTGCAAAATTTGATCATAATACGAGGTTCTCAAGACATTTAGAGACAAAATGTGTGAAATTCGACTGACAAAAGTGCGCCCACGCATCTTTTATTGCAAAACTGATCAAGAATTTGCTTGGAATTCACGAAAAACTAATAAAATAGTAGTAAAAATTTCATTTTACTATTGACGGTCTTTGGATGCCCTTTTTATCATTTTTTGCTTGTTTTTAGCTCTAAATGGCTATTTGGCAGCATAAAACAACGATTTTTAGCGTCCTTACTGAAAAAACCGTGCTAAAAACGAATTGCCAGGCGTTTTGGAGCGCTTTTTGAAATTTGGGACCCCCAACCTGAGGGAAATCCCCTATCCCCTCCCCCAGGTCGGCCCGGAGCTGTTACATTTATGCTGGACAGTGAAAGAAGGGAAACGCCCGAAATGACGATTTATGATTCGGGGTTGCGAAATGGACATATGGGTCTGATTGTAGGGCCCTACAGGTCCTCCGCTATATCGCATCGGACTCCTCTCCTTCGATCTATAAAGGTTTAGAAGAAAGGCACACAAGGATGCAGAGAAAGGAAACAAAAACACTAAATACGAAGAAAGTACTGCGTAAGCCGGAACCACATCCATATGCGAGTAAAGCATGATGGATGGTAGTGAAGGTTGTTTTCCAGGCAGGCTGAGAATCACTACCGGCATATTGGCTTCCACCTGTAAGTTGTGTGGTCACTGATGCTTGTCAGACGACAAAACTGCAATATCACTCACACGTATCACATCCACATCTAGGAAGACCGACCTTCCCAACGCTGTCAGGAACTCTACGGCTTCATCTGTAATTATAAGCTTCAAATGACCTTTATTTTGCAAGGAATAGAATCACTAATCATTCGCCCAACTATTACTTCATGTTTCAATGTAATTCTCAAGAAACGCAGCCTCATTTTCTAGCTCAGCGATTTGCCCTCCTGAAATGAAAACCCGCCCCGGCAATTACCGGAGGGGTCGCGAATTTCCCGACCCCTCCGGTAATTATGGTGCAAGCGCATGGACACTCGGCCGGCCGCTGAGTGGCACATTCTTGCTACTCTTTTATGCATTCTTGCTATGCTAGTAGTGATGTAACCGAGATCTCGGAACTTCTCGAAATATTATCTAAATAAATACCTAGACTGTCAGTTATTGGATTTACAAGTGAAACTATACAAAACGGCGAAAACCTTCCAAAGCAGGTTTTGATTAAAAATGTTTAGTATTTTTCCACTGTTCTGATCTGACAACTTCGGTTTATTTTAACTGATGTTTAAATTTGACAGCCTATTATTTGACAGCGTCATAATTATTTGTTTCTCGATCAAAGGTTTTTTGAGAAATTCTGCTCAAATGCTAAGGCATTTTTTTACTGAACCAAATAGCCATAGAGAAAAGTGAAAATTCATTTATTCAAGACAACGCGTTCTCGATTTTCCCGGTAGTTTTTAACTCTCGCTAGTGGGCAACAGGATGCACAATGTCTAAAGAAGAAGATTCTCGAGTCTCGGTATCTCTGTGTCCTTTACATCACGATTGGTAGGCCCAAATTTCAAACCAAATCACCGGAAAATCTAGCAAAAGTCGAACAAAATTGTAGTACGAAGGTAGTAGTCTATCAGAGAAAACCTAGCAGCCGATTTATACATACCGTAATTAGGATTAGGTTCGTCAGTTTTGATTCGTAGATAAGCTCGAAAGTTGGTGACAGCAATGTCCTCGCTAATAGAGGCTTTTCTTCTCAGCTTCGCATCCATACTGGGTTCAGTCAAAACAAGTCTGTTGAAATTAGACAGAATCTGCGTGCGTGCAATAAACGAACCACATCGGCTGAGGTCTTTAAAACCAGAAACTGTCAGTCGGTCAACCCCTACTGCGCTGCGAATCGTTAAGTCTTTCAAGCAGTACGCCTTCTCTATGATAAATGCTAGTCAGTCGCCGGCCCATCAGGAGGTCGTGACAGAGAACTAATTTGAATTGCAAATCATTGAACAAGTTTGCGGCAGACGCACTGCCTGTAGGCTTGAGTTGTAAAACAGCTACCGTACTATAAATGGCTTACTCGCTGCATTGCCTTCTTCAAATTTTGGTAGCGCCTTTTTTCAAAAGTATTGAAAACAAATATGCAAAAATAAGCAATACAGTAGAACCTCCTTAAATGGTACGCTTATGCATGGTGATAAGGAATATTGTTGGAGCTTCTGCACAAGTTAGCTGTGGCAAAATATGAGCCCTGAAGTTTTGGCGTTTTGGACGCCCAAAATCAACTAGAACTTAATAAGCCACATCACACCAATGGAACCGTTTCCTGTTGCAGATATTTCAGCAAATCAGCTGAAATTTGATAAACTGTCGGATGTTTTGTGTTCATTGGAAATAAACTCTTTCAATCAAATCAAAATACATATCAGCTATGTTTTACTTTTGACTATAAGAGAAGCGGCATCACATAATCACTGTCACCAGGCAGATTGACGTAAGAAGACCTAAAATTCGCAGTTGGCAATTCTGGGGATGATCTTGGTGTAGAGTTCCAAGCCTTCCAGGAAGCACTTCTCGTTCAAACGCTCATCGTGCTCATGCAGCAGTTGTTCTGTGTTTATCATAGCGCTCAGACCTATTGATTGAACCCCAGCCTAAATTGCCTGCACTTGAAGGAAAATTGAGCATCTTACAACAACCTATGTAATGTACCTGTCTCAAATACTTTGAGTCAGTTCCACCAGGAAACATCTCAAGTTTGTACTTGGCACCACTAGAATTGTAACACTGTTCTGATTTGTTTGTATCGAATAATAAAAATAATAATGTAAATACGCCTCTTCAAATGCTTCTTCCATTGCTACCACGAACGGGTTGTTTGGGTCGCTCATAGCTGAGATATCTTGACTTCGAATAATGTTCACCCAAATGTCGTCTCCGCATTCGTTGAGCCATTTCTGTAGCTGAGCTTTGAACTTCTAAACATACTTTTCTAAAGCTCAGTTCAGTTTTTTACTGAACTCTATTTTTGTCTAACTTACCCTCGGGTTGGCAGTAGGTGGCACTCTGATGTCAAAATCTGTAATAGCTCTAACAATATAAAATAATGCTGCAATAGCGACAAACTTACAGGCATACATAGATTCGGGAACGACATTTAATGCCAAACCTGGAGCCCCACCCTAAACTCTAATGCAGTTTAACCGGTGTGATTAGCCTTTCTGAGTGTCAAGAAATAGTACCTCCAATTTAGTCAAATTGACCGTCATAATTTCTCCGCCAGACACCTCGGGATTGTCCTTCAATTTTTGGATATTCTCATTGCTGATTCCCACCAATTTATTGATTACTTTCATCTTGAACAAATAAAAAGAGTAAGGCTTAAGAGAAATACTTCCTGTTAAGGTTACACACCACTTTTTCACCAGCTGTATCGGTTATAATCCTGGATGCGTGGCCTGTAGCGCCATTGCATTCCACCATCACCCCTGCTACGAAATCGCTCAATAAACAACTTTCAACAGTTTTAGCAAGTCTAACTTACACCAAGAATTTCGCTCAGCGTAGTACATACGGTACACATCGTCAGTTGAAGCGATGCCTACAATCGAATAGAAAATCAATTGGTTAATTAAGGTCTGCAAACATTTCACCTTCGTCTAAACTAAAACCGACATTCATTTGCTGGAACTTTTCGTGCTTTAGAAGTCCTTTCATGCCGCGACAATACAACTCCTCATCTAAACAAACCAACAAATCGAAGTTAACACGTTCAAAAGCCCCCGAGAGTGGAAAGAAAAGACCGGCCAAAATTAGTGAGAAAATCAATAAATCACAGATTTTACCTCAGAGTGCATTCTAACGCGTTTTAGGCTAATTCTGAAATTCGCACGGTTTAGACATTCAAAAGTACCAAGAATACATTGTTGAGAAGCACGTATATCTTAAAAGTGCTGGGCAAGACAGATACGCCACTAGCAACCGCTTGCCTCAATGCAATCACTTACCAGGACCAAAAACAATGTGCACTGTCCGCAGAAAAGAAGCTTCCTGTCTCTGCATCAGGCGACGGATTGCCTCAACATACCTGAAAACCAGTTCAAATCTAAACTAAATTAACTGAAAGTTGATTTTCAACTGGATTCCGTTGACTTTCATATCTTGGGCTCCACGTCCGTAAATATCTCCCTTCTCGTCTTTGTAGCCGCTGAATGGTCCATAAGTCCAGCTCTCCTAGAAAACCGAATGGAATGGAATGGAAGGGAAGGGAAGGAAACATACCTAAATGAGAAGGAACGAATCGGCACCGGCGGCCTAAAATAGTCTAGGGGCGAGATTTCTCAAAATCGCCAAAAAACGCTGTAAAATTGTTGATTTTGATTCAAGATCACCGAAACTTCCCCTGGTTTGTTTGGAGTTGCACGGGCCTTGACTGACTTATCCCCCTGTTACACACCGTTTTCAAAACTGTCGGCAAGAAAGTCGTTTGCCGATAGCTATCGGCAAAACAAATTTGTCAAATTTGCCGATAGTTTCTATCTCTATACACGTGTTTTTCTGTCGGCAAAGTTTGCCGATACCCAAAACTATCGGCTAAAGTTGTCGGCAAACGCGAAAAAACGAAACTATCGGAAAGCCACTAAAGTGGCAGGTATGTTGCAAGGGGTTATTGTGAGTATGGCTCCCCAGGCCCCCAACTCATGTAGGGAAGGGGAAGGGGAAGGGGAAGGGGAAGGGGAAGGGGAAGGGGAAGGGGAAGGGGAAGGGGAAGGGGAAGGGGAAGGGGAAGGGGAAGGGGAAGGGGAAGGGGAAGGGGAAGGGGAAGGGGAAATACATACATATGAGAGAAGGAAGATAGAGGAAGAAAAAGATTGAAAACACGGTAAAGGTTAAAGTACCGAATAGGCGGGAACCACGTCCATATGTGAATAAAGCATGATAGATGGTAGCGTAGGTTGCGTGCCGAGCAGGGTCAGAATTACAACTGGCATCGTCGGCTCAACCTGTAAGTGATGATTGAGTGGTCTAGGGGGTCCCCAGGAGCCACAGAACCTCAACACCACTCACATATAGCACGTCCACCTCCAATCCGACGGTTTTTCCCAAACTAATCAGGAACTGAACTGCTTCTTCTGAAGTTAACAAAATAGAAGAACAAAACAGCAGTGGGAGGTAAAGCAAGCAAACAATCTATGGTACCGTAGGCGGGATTAGGTTCGACAGTTTTGATTCGCAAGTAGGCTCGAAAGTTGCTCACTGCAATGTCCTCAAAAATGGAGGCTTTCCTTCTGGATTTAGTCTCCATCGTTCAAAATAAAACTCTCCTCTCAGTCGGTCTAATTTAAATTGCCCAACAGCAGGGCGTAATTATTTACCGTCCGGACGAAAGATGAACAACTCGGCGCGTCGGCAGGGGTCGTTAAAGTTGGAAAAACTTACCGCTAAAATGCAATCAATCAATTTAGAAACGCCGACGCCTCTTTGACGCGATAAATGGTGACCTACCAGGTGGTGGTGACAAAGAAAAAATTTGAACTGCAAATGTTGTAGCAGGTTTGCGGCAGTGAGAAATTACATTTGTCTGTCATTAATAAATGAAATTTTACGGCTGATCAAAAACTACCTGACGTAATTGGCATATTCTTGTCGTATAGAGTATTAGCATCCATTTCGCGAGAAAGTCAGCTTACTGGCCCATAGGCAAGTTGGGTCTCATCTCACCGATCCGGCTAAAATTTTATGAGCATAAAGTAGACCACGAACGATTACACTGAACAACAAATTTTTTTACTGGAAATGTGTGATGTGATTTAGACTAATTTCGGTACGCTGATTTCAAAAATCATAACCGTTTTGCTGTATCACGTCAGGATTTTTAGTAGCAGAAACATTCCCATTGCCTATAAGTCAGGATTTCAATGAAATCATTCTCCATTTATTTCATAATGAATGCTTCAAAATTATAGAAATTACAGAAAAACTGCACTAGGATGTAGTTAGAAATCCTTATGGCATTTGGCTTTGCGCTTGTGCTGCTCTGTGTCAGTTCCACGATGCAGAAACCAGCAGAAGTCGCCCCTCATGTTCGGGTAGTGCCGCCTCTGGTAATGCGTCTCCATGAGTGAAATGTCTTGGTGGAATCGCTCGCCGTGCATGTCTGAGACAGCTCCCAAGTTGTCAGGGAAGAAGTTCAGGTGCTGGTGTAGGAAATGGATTTTCAGGGACATCCTGGAGCCAAGTTTCCTGAAGGACTCGAGCAGCTGCTGCACTATTTCTTCATAGTTGTCGCTCGTTCCCCAAGAAGTTGTCCGTCACAGCTTTGAAGCTCCTCCACGCTGCCAGCTCTTGTTGGGGTTTAGAGTTGTTGGAAAAATGACGTCCTTCATGATTTGTCGGATTTGCGGTCCAGCTGCAGCTGCTCGAGTCCTTCAGGAAACTTGGCTCCTGGATGTTCCTGAAAATCCATTTCCTACACCAGCACCTGAACTTCTTCCCTGACAACTTGGGAGCTGTCTCAGACGAGCACGGCGAGCGATTCCACCAAGACATTTCACTCATGGAGACGCATTACCAGGGGCGGCACAACCCAAACATGATGGGTGACTTCTGCTGGTTTCTGCATCGTGAAACTGACACAGAGCAGCACAAGCGCAAAGCCAAATGCCAAAAGGATTTCTAACTACATCCTAGTGGAGTTTTTCTGTAATTTCTATAATTTTGAAGCATTCATTATGAAATAAATGGAGAATGAATTTCAATGAAATCCTGACTTATAGGCAATGGGAATGTTTCTGCTACTAAAAATCCTGACGTGATACAGCAAAACGGTTATGATTTTTGAAATCAGCGTACCCAAATTAGTCTAAATCACTTCACACATTTCCAGTAAAAAATATTTTTTGAAATTTGTTGTTCAGTGTTACCATCGGCGCATATTAGAAGAAAACCACCCCCTAGAACCGGAGCTACACCCCCTCAAATTTGGCTAGCCACCCGATTTTTGGACCTCTAACGACCCAAATTCAAACGTGTGCCGTTTGCGCATTTCTAAACCGACAGGTTTCGCACACCAATCGATAGCCATTTCAAAATACTTTAAATCCCTCACTCATTTTCGTATCTTGCGCGGTTAGCGAGATATTTTCCCGAAATGTACCAAAAATGGCAAAAATCCACCCTCCATTTTTTTCCAAATATTCGCCCATAACTCCAGCCACGGAAGTTTGGGAAGGCTGGAACTTGCTTCAAAAGTTATATCACACTTGCCCAAATATAATCCACACAAATTGGTCAAAATTCAAAATCCAAGGGGGGAGCGGGGGGTTTGGCCCCCTCAAAGGGTTCCGGAAAAATTTTTTTGCTCAAAATTTAAAGTAAAATAATCTATCTGATGCAGTTTGAGGCGCTGATTCCAAATATGAAGTCCGTTTGGCCAGACTCAGCCTGCATCGCAAGATATTCAAGTCCAAATTTCCGAAAGTCAATGCCCGCCTGGTGACCAGATCTTTTGATAGCAAGCCTGAACCGAGTCGCGGTGCAGTTTTCTAGACCAATTTAGCCTGCTGAGTTCAAAACTAACTTCGTTTTTGCGCCACGACCTCTGGTTCTGGAGTTATGCCAATCTGAAAATAACACTACAAAAAAGTATAATTTTGGCGGTGCGCAAAAAATCATTTTTTATCCGGGCCCAAAATTTCATTTCTGACCAGCTTAGCGATGTACTTTTTCCCACTGATTCCAAAAATAACTTCAATTTTGCGCTTGGAGCTCTGCTTCTCGAGATATGGCCGTTCAAATTTTAACAGCAAATCTGCACTTACAGCTCTCACTCTGCTTGCTTTGATCTGATAAACCGACTGCGTCGATTTCAGCCGCTATTGTTGCTTCGGTTCTGCCCTACTAGATGTAGATTTACCTGGCTAATCCAAAAACGGCTTCCTTTTTACAGTACGATGTCTACTTCAAGAGATATGACTGTTAAAACGTTCGCGGCAAATTTGTACCTAAATCGGCTAAGACCTGCTGGCGGACTGTCTCCATTATTACAGCTTGTGATCTTTGTAAAGCCGTTATGTTAGATATATTTTCATGCCAGGATCCGATGTCCGATCATCCGATGGGCGGGGAGCCTTACCGCCTTACCATCAGACCTACGTGGTCCATTTCGCCACCCCCATGGTTTGTCATCTCGGACGTTTCCTTTCTATCACTACCAGCCACTCTAGCCATGCTGTTGAGAGCCAGGTACTAAGCTAGTGCCTGGCGCTTCGACGTCATGGTGATGTCGGCTCCCAACGTTCGCTTGGTGCGCCCTTGGTGCAAGAGAGGCCTCCAGGCCTAGTTGGTTTCCTTTCCATTGTAAAGCTGTCGGTTTAGAAATGCGCAAACGGCACATGTTTGAATTTGGGTCGTTAGAGGTCCAAAAATTGGCCAAAAAACGGCTGTCGAGCCAACTTTGAGGGGGTGTAGCTCCGGTTCTAGGGGGATATTTTTCTTCTAATATGCGCCGATGGTAATCGTTCGTGGTCTGGTCTAGTTTAAGCCCATAAAATTTTAGCCAGATCGGTGAGATGACCCTACTTTCCATCCCTAAGCTGAGTTTCTCGCGAAATGCATGTTAATTACGGTATGCCACTATGTATGTGTAACAATTTGAGAAACTGAATTTCTTTTATTTGTAAACAACAAGATGCAGTTCATTTTTAAGTGAAAAGTACCGTATAGTGCTGTTTATAGTACCCCCTATTTATAGTACCCCGGGTACTATAAACGGAACGTAGTGCCATTTATAGTACCCGGGGTACTCTAAACGGAGATAGATTTTTATTCTACAGTGAGCAATTATTAATACAAAATGTCCGAACATTGTAGGATTTTTGGTGGTAAACATTGTTTGTGCGAGCAAAAAACAGTAGATAATGCAATCATAGAGGTTCTGATGTAAGTAAAGAACCTATTTTTGACAAGTAGACCGTAATTTTAGCAAGAAATTTCACATACTATTGTTAGTTGCTCATAGAGCAGATTTGTAGAGTGCCGTATATAGTACCCGGGTACTATAAATGGATTCACTCTTATTTCCGCAAAACCCTAAGTGCCATATATAGTACCCGGGTACTATAAACAGCACTATACGGTACCAATTCCAAGTAAATAAACGAAACGGTCGAAAATGAACGAGCGTTTGGCAACGCGCTATTGCACAAGTCAGTTGAACAACAACATCGGCTGTTTCCAAAGTCACACACCACACACGTCCTCTGTGGCAATGGCTCCCGCATCCAGATCCACTCTCAATGATACTTTTGTCATTTCGGTCTTCACGTTTTGTGCAAGCTAATGATAATGGTTTAATATGATAAACAAACAAACAAACAAACAAACAAACAAACAGATGAATGAATGAATGAACAAACAAACAAACAAACAAACAAACAAACATACACACAAATATACAAACAGATGAATGAATGAATGAATGAATGAATGAATGAATGAAACAAACGAATGAACAAATGAAAGAATGAATGACTAAACCAATGAATAAATGAACTCATGAAGAAACCGGTGAATTGAATTAGTTATACAGCAATAAATAATCTGTTTGAGCTTTTACAGTAACAACATACTAGTATGTGCCATACTATAACGCTACCGGCTCTATCTGGATAGCATCACATTGAGGCCCATGTGGCACCAATTATGGTACCACTTGATGTTTAACCAGTACCATATATCTTGTTACTTCCCTGTTTTAAGCCCTCACTAGTTTGGCTTTTGAATCCTACTAACTCCAAAACTTTCTTGCGTACAGTTGAGTTAGTGATGAAGTACACATATGGATTCAGTGAGTAGAGAATCAACATCGAAACAGTGATAATATAAATGTGCCAGTGATACAAGCTAAATTTAGGGATCAGCGTAAACATCAAATCAGCGATAATCATCCAAACAGCAATGGCCAAAAACTGCAAGCTCAATTTTACCTCCCTCTTCTTTCTCGCAGACTTTGTTTGCTCATTCAGAGTTGCTGCTACTTTCCGATTGTTCAACTGCAGTGAGCGAAGAATCAGAGTATATGACACGATCAGACTACTGCACACAAGCATCACATAGCAATATTCTATCATAACCAGCACCTGCCATCCAGGCAGACTATGATCATAAGCATATGAATAACTGTCATAATAGAAACGAATGTACCCAATTTGGGGTAAGGATATTACCAGACAACTAACCCAGACAAAAATCAAATTTTTCCTCACGTTGCTATTGTCAAAAACATACCGGTAAGATGAAAACCGACAAACTGCAAAGTATCTGTTAACAGCAATGCTTATGACAGCAGGTTGCATGGAGTACCAGCCGATATTAAACAAGAATCCCATCAACTGATCAACTTGATCACCTAGTATGTGTTTTTGCCAGAGAATGCAAGGGACGCCATAAAATAGCAGTATGCTCAGACTTAAGCAATCACTAATACCTACACTCACCAAATACCAATTGAAATTATGCTTGAAATCTGTTTTACGGTATCTAACTATTGTTATAATCACTATAATGTAAAAGGAGAGCCCAGTAGAAGCTAGACTAACCATTCCTCCTGCTGCTAAGCCATTTTCCCAGTTTTCTGGGGCATCAGATATGGTCAAATTGACCATTAGTTATTGCTGGAGTGTTTTATTCACTAAATGGACATCAACTCAGATGATCAAAAATAGTTTCTAAGCTCAATACAAGCTCAGAGTAATGGATAGTACATTAACGGCTGCAGGAAATCCATTAGAATAGCAATGAACTCAAATCCATTACAGTGACAACCATAAGAACACAATGTTAAATAGAACATTAGCTCGGTTATAATGATAATGGCAAACGGCTTACCTATGTCATTAAATATATGTGACAAGATAGGATAAAGATATATATATCGTTATTATTACAATGCACTTGAACACAAAGTAAACAACCCATAAAGGGCCACATACATGCAAGGCAATCACCTGGGACGAACCCCTACTATGTGCATCATGATATAATAACATAGAAGCAGATAATAGATAAAAACGAGATTGTATAATAGATAAAACAGGTCAAGATGAGATAACACAAAATAAGACATGATGAGAAAGGATGAGATTAGACAAACAAGACGAGACGAGACTAGAGACAAGATGAGATGAGATGAAACGAGACCAGAGATGAGATGAGACGAGACAAGACAAGACGAGATGAGACAAGATGAGACAGACGAGACGAGATGAGATGAGATGAGACAAGATGAGATGAGACGAGACGAGACGAGACAAAACAAGATGAGACGAGATGAGATGAGATGAGATGAGATGAGACGAGATGAGATGAGATGAGACAAGACAAGATGAGACGAGATGAGACGAGACAAGACGAGACAAGACAAGACAAGACAAGACAAGACAAGACAAGACAAGACAAGACAAGACAAGACAAGACGAGATGAGACAAGACAAGAGCCTATAGGAGACCAGATGAGATGAGACGAGATGAGAGACGAGAGATGAGAGACAAGAGATGAGAGACGAGAGACGAGAGACAAGAGACGAGAGACAAGACAAGACAAGACAAGACAAGACAAAACAAGGTGAGAGAAGACAAGACAAGATGAGACCAGACCAGACCAGACCAGACCAGACCAGACCAGACCAGACCAGACCAGACCAGACCAGACCAGACCAGACCAGACCAGACCAGACAAGAGACAAGAGACAAGAGACACGAGACAAGAGACAAGAGACAAGAGACAAGAGACAAGAGACAAGAGACAAGAGACAAGAGACAAGAGACAAGAGACAAGAGATGAGAGACAGACAAGAGACGAGAGACAGGAGACAAGACCAGAGAAGATGAGAGATGAGAGACAAGATGAGATGAGAGGAGACCAGACAAGGTCTAGTCATGCAAACAAAAAACAAACAAAACCAGTGGACAGAATGAATAATGAACTATTTAATCTTTATGTCCCATTTATTTGGCCCTTTAATCCAACTAACTCCAAAACCTTCTTGCGTACACATATGGATTTAGTGAGTACAGAATCAACATCGAAACAGTGACAATATAAATGTGCCAGTGGTACAAACTAAATTTGGGGATTAAAGTAAAGATCAAGTCGGCGACAATCATCCAAACAGCAATAACCAAAAACTGCAAGCTCAATTTTACCTCCCTCTTTTTTCGCTCTGTCTTTGTTTGCTCATGCAGACTTGCTGCTACTTTTTGGTTCTGCAAGCGCAATGAACGAATAATCAGGGCATATGACACGATCAGACTACCACACACAAGCAACACATAGCAGTATTCTATCATAACCAGCAACTGCCACCCATCCAGACTATGATCATAACCAAATGAATAACTGTCATAATAGAAGCGAATGTAACGAACTTGGGGTATGGATATTACCAGACTACTAACCCAGACAAAAATCAAATTTCTCCTCACATTACAATTGTTAAAAACATACCGATATGATGAAAACTGACAAACTGCAAAGTATCTGTTGACAGCAATGCTTATGATGACAGGTTGCATGGAGTACCAGCCAACATTAAACAAGAATCCTATTAACTGATCAACTCGGTCACCTAATAGGTACTCTTGCAAAAGAATGCATGGCACACCATAAAATAGCCATAGACTCATACTTAAACAGTCACTAATCCCTAAACTCAACAAATACCAATTGAAATTATTCTTGAAATCTGTTTTTCGGTATTTAACTATTGTTGTGATTAGTATAATGTAAAAGATGAGCCCAACAGACGTGAGACTAACTATTCCTGCTGCTGCCAAGCCATTTTCCCAGCTTTCAGGAGGTCCAGATCTAGTGGCGTTTGCCATTAGTTGTATTGCATTCATTAAATGCACATCAGCTCAGATGATCAAAAATAGTTCACATGCTCAATACAAGTCCAGACTAATGGACTGTACATTAGCAACTGCAGGAAATCCATTAAGTTAGTAATGAATTCAACACGCAATGCACTAACAACCTTGTGTTTGTGATCGTGGAGAGAAAATCCATCAGCGAAACAATGGCTTTTATCTCCGCGAGCACCCTCTGCCAATAACCATTCACCAATGTCCAGCCAGCATCAGTTCGCTGCCTGAGGGCATAGCCTGAAGGAAAACGACCCATCAATTCAGTGACCTTTTTGTTAGTGCAAGGCCGACTCCAAATCTCCCTATGGGGTGATCAAATATACATCAGATTCCCCAAATCCCCAGGGAGAAACACCGAACTTCACTTCTCCCTGTGGAGATTCCGAATCCCCTGAAATTTCGTTTCTCTCTCTCCCTGCAACATTGCACGACACTGATTGTACAATGATAATGGTGACGATAACTACTGTATGGTGAAACGATGATCGCAAGTGTGATAATTACTGACATAGTAGCTTTATAAAGTAGTTTTGTGATACACACAATTGTTTGTAAGCTAATGTTGTTAGTCAATTTTACTGTTATAAAATGCATTAAAATCCTTAGTAGAATCGTGTATCATAAGTCAATGAAAAAACAAACAAAGTCATGCTTCAATCACCTCATTGCCCTGCTTTCTGAGTCCCAACAACTCTAGAACCTTCTCACGCATGGTCGAGTTAGTACAAAAGTACACATACGGATTTAGTGAGTTCATAGTCAATAAAACAACAGTGACAATATAAATGTGCCAGCGGTACAAGCTAAACTCTGGAATAAAAGTAAAAGACAAATCAGCGACTATCATCCAAGCAGCAATCACCAAAAACTGCAAGCTCAATTTTATCTCCCTCTTTTTCCGCGCATTTATTTTCTCTTCAGTCAAAATCGCTGCTACACTTCGATTCTGCAAGCGCAGCGAGCGAAGAATCAGACCATATGACACAATCAGACTAGCACACACCAGCAACACATAACAACGTTCAATCATCACCAGAATCTCCCATCCATACAGACTGATGTCATATGCAAATGAATAACCATCGAAATAAAACCGAATGTATCGAACATACGGCAAGGAGATCAAAAAACTGCTAACCCAGATAAAAATCAAGTTTTTCTTCACCTTACAATCATCAAAAACGTACCGGTAAGAGGTGAACCGGCAAACAGCAAAATATCTGTTAAGGGCAATGCTAATGGTGGTAGGTTGTATGGAAAACCAACCCAGATTTAGCAAAGACCCTATTAACTGGTCAAACTTCTCACCCAATGGATAACGCTGCAAGAGGACACATGGAATAGTATAAAACAGCCACAACGTCAAACACAAACAATCGCTGATGCCCAAACTCACTAAATACCAATAGAAATTGTTGGTGAACTCTGTTTTTCTATATTTAATTATTGCAGCGATCACTATTATATAAAAGGTGAGGCCAGTAGATGTAAGGATGAAAATTCCTCCGGCAGCTAAACCATTCTCCCATTCTTCTGGAGCGTCAAGAGGAGTAGTCTCATTGTCGTTATCCATATATTTTATTTTATTTGTTGCTAGCAATTTTCTTCTTAAAACTATCAGAAAAAAGGAAACATAATGTAAATTAGTTAGCCTTGTCACAATTAGCTGCTGACAGAGTAGTGTCTGTCTACTAGTAAGTGCTAAAGGTGATGGAAACTTGCCAAATAATCTATTCAACACACACTGGTAATAGCATATGCTGAACATGTGAATCAAAAGTTTTACTGTTAGGCTCTAGTGCTACACTCAAATAAAAATTTTTTTATATTACATATTTTAATTTTTAAACTCCAAACACATTGTATGTAGAGCCCCCGGTCTGTCCTTATCTGAAAAGCACGCAACCGATATTGTTTGTGCTTGTGATTGTGTATAAAAGAATTGGCTATGACGACCTCAGTCAACAGGTGATCTTGTCTGCCTGTTAATAAGTTAGTTAGCCTTAATCAACGTCTGGGTTCTAACTAAACAAAGACGTGCAAATAAAACGCAATTAACTCAGCGAATGCGCTCATCATAATGCCTGCAAGCATTCGCTTGCTTCTGCTTCTACTGTAATCTTTGTTTTACTACTTCTGCACAAGAAATTGACATCCACAAAGGAAATGACGCTGTCCCTTGCGTCGCCTCGCCTCGCCTCGCCTCGCCTCGCCAAAACAAAAAATTGCCATATATTCTTTTTACTTAGTTCATGCTTGCTTTTGTTGCCGTATTGTATAAACCAATCACTCTACAGTCGTTTTTTGCTAACCACTCTCTTATACAGTCAGGGAAATAACAACATATGTGGTATCAGTACACATATATGGAAACGGTACCATATATGGTACCGGTACACCTTCAAGTGGTACCATATATGGTACCACTTCCTTATATGGTATGGTACTGGTATCATATATGGTGCCGGTTCCATATATGGTACCGGTACCATATATGGTATCACCTGAGGCCTCGATCGAAGGGGTACCATATATGGTACCGGTACCATATATGGTACCAGAACCATATAACCCTTCCGAAATACAAGTACGCGTATACGCGTACCGAACCTATCGCCGAACCTATCAGAAATAGACACGAGCAAGTTCGTGTGGTTTTTTGGTTCAGGTAGAAAACTTGGCAAAGATCAAAAAGACGACATAAAGGTACGTGTTTAAAGACTCTGTTCACTAAATTCCGTCTTTCGTACTTAGAACCGTTCTGAACCATTATTCGAATTCCGATCTTTTCTAGGCGAACCGATGAAGGTGCATCTGCTATTTTTTTATGAACCTATGTCATTGGTTTTTAGTAATCTAGGTTCGGCTCGTTGAGTCTTTAACCCGAACCGGACACATTTCTCAAAAACTGACTTTAACAAATTTCCACCTTCTAAAAAGTTGAACCTTTAGCAAAAAAATTCGACTTTTGCAAATTTTACCAATTTTAAACTGGCGCCGGTTTTAGTTGCTCCGCATTGTACCCAGTCTCATCTGTTTGTTATTTTAGTGCATTCTGCGCTACTGTATGTTTATCTTGTGCGGCTTCCGCTTGGTATCGCAGATTAGATTTGTAGCCAAACAGCGCCGCGACCAGTGGTTCAGGGATCCTTAATTGATCAAATTTCGTACAGATGGTACAGATTGCAACTCTGCGCATCGGCTAGTCACCACCACCGCGGACAAATGTATGGCTGACATGCAGCGCAAGAAAACAACAACAATGTGCTATCGATGCCGAGTGAGACTCTGTGTCGGCGATTGTGATTGGCGCTTTCACTATTTGCCTGATTTCTTTTACAATGACAGACAAGCAATGTAAGGGAAGGGCAAGGTCAGAGTCTTTTGTCAGACGCGTGCAATGCTTTAACTGTGTCTATGATTTGCTTTGAATGTTTTCTGCCTCTGTGCTCTGACTGTTTTCCTCTGCTGAATGAAGTGGTAAAAGCGTTGAATTTTGAACAAAGTCTGATTTAAAACAAAGTCAGATTTCGAACAAAGTCAGATTTTGAACAAAGTCGGATTTTGAACATTGGTTCTGTTTTACAGGAAAGGATCGCAGTGTCGAAAATCATTTACGAACCAATAGGCGCCTAATGGTTCATTAATCATGGTTCGATTTTTTGTAAATTGTTCGGGTGATTTTCAGCAAAGGTTCGTATGAAAATTTTGCTAAGAATTTACCCGAACCGGAAAGCAGAAATTTTTGCTAAATTTTAACATCAAAAATAAGAACCAAAAAAGTATGTGCGAACCGATTAAACCGAACTAAATCGCCAACTTTGGACATTCGGTTTTGAGACGAACCGGTTCGTATTCTTCCCGAACAAATCAAAAATATTTCGATCATTTCGGAAGGGATAAGGAAGTGGTAGCATATATGGTACCACTTGAAGGTGTACCGGTACCATATATGGTACCGTTTCCGTATATGTGTACTGATACCATATATGTTGTTATTTCCCTGACTGTTACAGATGGCGTTATCAACAAACCCTCTGAATGACATCGTTTCTGAACAGGCCCTGTCTTTCTTCCATCACCGTTATTTACTTCATCATTTGTCCTAATTCTGTGCCGGAACATTTGCAATGACAAACAATGGTTCTACATTATTCTGAGGCACAACAAGCAGTCTAAGTTTGGTTCGCACCTTCTCTGAACAGATCAACAGCAACCAACCGTTAATCCAGCCGTACACATCAAAAATGATGCCTCCACGGAAGGTCCAGAACCGGACGGTACTGGTGGGTGTGTTCGGGTTGCTAGACATTGAGACTGCCAAGTCTAGTGTGTGCACTAGAACCGCCAGATCGCAGATTGACAGCACTCCAGCAGTGAATGCGAGATTCAGCTGTAACATAAACCTTTTAGTTATTTTTCTGTTAAGGAGTGTATTTACAGTAGTGCACAAAAATATCCTCTCCATATTTTGGGTTCACTCAAAGGTTTCGTTCTCGGTGAGTTTTTTACTGATTTGGCTCAAATTTTCAGCACACATTAACAAGACAACTGGCTACCGTATAGTGCTGTTTATAGTACCCCCCTATTTATAGTACCCGGGGTACTACATATAAACGGCACTTAGTGCAGACAGATTTCTTACTTACTTACTTACTTGCAGACAGACTTAGAGACAGATTTTTATTCTACAGTGAGCAGTTATTAATACAAAACAAGACGGTTCTTCAAAATGAGTGTATAAAACTTTAGATACGTAGTTTGATCATTTTGAAGATCCTCTCTGTTTTAGAGGCAGAGACAGATTTTTTTAGAAATTTTTTACAAAATTAGACCGGCAGCAGAGAAAACGTCAGTAAACTTTTATTTGAAGAAAGTGGGTGTGCAATTCTTTCAGATGCAGTTTTCTCTTTCAAACAGGTCTTGCTGACAGTAAGCTCTTCAGATAATTCTTTCAGATGATTTTCCCTTCCAATCCAAAGAATTCTGGTACTCTTTAGGCAAATCTTTCAAAAAGCAGCTTTGAAAGCTGAGCTTTCGCTTCCAAAGAATTCTGGCACTCTTTAGGCAAATCTTTCAGAAAGCAGCTTTCGCTTCCGAAGAATTCTGGCACTCTTTGGACAAATCTTTCAAAAACGAGCTTTCGCTTCCGAAGAATTCTGGCACTCTTTAGGCAAATCTTTCAAAAAGCAGCTTTCGCTTCCAAAGAATTCTGGCACTCTTCAGGCAAATCTTTCAAAAAGCAGCTTTTGCTTCAAAAGAATTCTGGCACTCTTTAGGCAAATCTTTCAAAAAGCAGCTTTCGCTTCAAAAGAATTCTGGAACTCTTTAGGCGAATCTTTCAAAAAGCAGCTTTCGCTTCTGAAGGATTCTGGCACTCTTTCGGCAAATTCTGGCACTCTTTAGGCAAAGCAATTCTTGGTGAAGCATACATAGCAAAGGGCACTGAAATTGAGGAATTTCCACAGAAAGGAAAGTCATTAGGCATCTTTTTGAAATTTAGCAATTTTAGTGCCCTTCAGGTACACGGGTCAACGGGTGCCCAGTCAGTAGTACTAGTACTGTATCTATGTTATGCCAAATGGGGATCGATTACAAATTTCATTCGAGGCTAGGCTATACTCTTGGTATTACTAAAAGATCACAGTTAGGTGGACCGCCCTAGCTTTTAGTTTTCGGCACACAGCACCAGCAGGAGTTGTAAGTTTTGCACCTATACTGTGCAGGTACAATATACGTATACAAAGGCATTGCAAATAAATTTTGAGTGATGGGGAAAACTGTCCTTTCCTGTGTTGAACCGCAGTAGGATATCAATAGAAAGTTTGAAATGCACTAAATAAATGGACCAAAATATTATCATATTCTTATTCCTTCTATTTCTGTTTAAAACCCCAACAACACTGCAGTCAGTAGTACATACGTATCTATATTACTGACACTCTTTTAAGCACTTATTTCTGATAGAAAAAGTTTCAGACCATACTTTCAAAACGCTTTTTTGTCTTTTGAGCAATTGTTTCTTACAGTAACTCTTTAGGTAGTTCTTTAAAAATCAGTTTTGTCTTTCAAACAATTCTACCAGACTGTAAACTCTTCAAATATTCCTTTAAAAAACAGCTTTCAGTTGCAATTCACAGTAAACTGTTGTCAGTTTTCGGGCCACAGAACCAGCAGGACTTGGAATTTTGGAGCCAAACTTTCGCAATAGGTACCCAGTTATCTTGTTAATAAATCCTGAAAATCTGAGTCAAATTCATAGAGAAATGACTGAGAACGAACCGTTCGAGTAAACTCTCCTTCCTGCTGGAGTGTCTAAAGGCTAGCAGCTTTACAACGAGCGAGCCGAACGGCGCCGCGAGCACACGCTTTAAGATGCAATTGCATCCTACACGCTTAACGAAAAGCTAATCTTATACCGGCAGCCTTGGCTGCCGGTAATGACCGAACATTATTGGATTTTTAGTGGTAAACATTGTTTGTGCGAACAAAAACAGTAGATAATGCAATCATAGAGGTTCTGATGTAAGTAAAGAACCTATTTTTGACAAGTAGACCGTAATTTTAGCAAGAAATTTCACATACTATGTATTGTTAGTTGCTTAAAGAGCAGATTTGTAGAGTGCCATATATAGAACCCGGGTACTATAAATGGATTCACTTTTATTTCCGCAAAACGCTAAGTGTCATATATAGTACCCGGGTACTATAAACAGCACTATACGGTACATATTGTACAACTTTAGTGCAAAAATTCGTGCTCGCGCTGATTTTATGACTCGAAAACTAAGAATAAGGGGGTCCACGCAAATTAAATTTTTTTCGGTTATTCAAAGAGTACTGCTTTGAAAGTTGCAGGAATGATTGATGTTGCTATTGGGCACAACCTACTGAGCGGGCACTAAAGTTGGGGAATTTAAAAAATTTGATCGAAAATCCCATAGCTAAGAAAAAAACAATTAGTAATCGAGGATTGCGGTTTGCGTAAGTGCACTGCCAGCAAACCGCTTTGTACTGGAGCTTCTCTTTTGTCCTGGTCGCCATTCTGTGAACATGTTCTGTTACTAACAACGTGTGCAATAAACCTTATTAAAAAAAATCCGCACCTCTAGGATCAAAGCATTGAATCAATTGTTAATCAACATAGATATAAGCATGAGGTTTAATAAATGAATGAACCTGATGTCTACTAAACTCAGTTCCACATCATGCAAGCCTTTCCCATTGTGTTTTTTTTGGAAATCGAAGATCTTAAAATCATCATTTTACTGGATTTATGAAGAAAAGTCACATTTGGCCATGTTTTTGAAATTCCCCATTTTGGTGCCCTTTGAGTTGAGGAGATGGCTGCCCTCTCAGCAGTAGGTTATACCTAATAGCAACACCAATCATTCCTGCATATTTCAAAGCCGTACTCTTTGAATTACCGAAAAAATTGAATTTGCTTGCGTGGACCACCCTGATTCTTAGTTTTCGGGTAATAAAATCAGCATAAGTAGGAATTCTTGCACCAAACTGGCAGAGTATGTAGCCAGTTGTCTTGTTAATCTTTGCTGAAACTTTCAGCCAAATCGATGAAAAGCTCACCGAGAAAAACGTTTGAGTGAGCCCGAAAAAAGTGCGGAGAGGACATTTTGTGCACTACTGTACAGTATATACCTGAGCTCGGTCCAGCTGAGCATTGGTGGTGTTTTGAGTTTGACTGTAAACTTTGAGCAACATTCGCGAGTGGAGCAAGGTCAGGAAAAGTACTCGAACTGTGCCAGCTCCAGCTATTACTGTGCCGATGAACTTTGCTGCCTTAAAGTCAGTCTATTGGTGGTATACAGTGTTGTTCCCAGTAAATTTACTGAGTAAAAGTAGCTTGGTACTTAGTTATTTTGAATTTAAGTGAATACTTACCGGTAAAAATTTTTCTGCATTTTACTTACTGAATAGCGAGTTTCAATTTTGAATTACTCAATTAGAAAAACAATCGGTAAACTCAGTACTCGGTTATTTACTGTGTTTTTTACTTTGCCGAGTTGTTTACTGAGTGAAAGCTTCTACAATAGGTAGCTCGCCTCGCCGCATCTGTGGCAGAAAATATACGGTTTTTTATTTATCTTGTACAACGAAAATTCATTATTTTTGCCATTTTTTCAATATTCACTGCTTGTTTTTTTGTGTAACCTTAGCTTTTGTTTGCGCGGTAGAATTGCTATAATTAGACGCGAAGAATATAGAAGTAGGATCTATATCTATTAGCTCTATTTTGTTTGTCCTTTTTTGCATCAGTCTGAACTATGAGGAAATGGTGAAAATTAGAACAAATGTTCACTTACCAATTTGGCCAGGCTTTTCATCTAAAGCCAGATCCGCCATAAATAATGTGAAATGGCACAAAACACGATTAAAAATCTGAAAACTCGAAAAATCGAGCTACATTACCTTACACTCATCAATGAACACTGAAAAAGGATTCTAGTAGCTATAGCTATAAGCTGTATCAGGTAATCATTTTCAGATTGTAACATATTTCTGAATTTTGAAGGTTACTAAATTGTTTCTTTGAAAAACCCAGTACTTACTCGTACTTACTGAATTTATAAAATCTGGATTTACTTACTGAGTACTTACCGAATTTTAGAAATTTGAGTTAGGCACAACACTGGTGGAATACTAGATTTTGTCAGTTTTAAGACGAACCTTTGCTGAGTCGCGTGGATCAACCACAGCCATAAAGCCGGTTTGGTTGCTTGAATCGGTATCGGTCAACTGAAAGCGCAGCTCCACACTCTCCCAGATTAGTATAACAGATGGGATTAACCACTGCAAACTGATACAGATGACTGTAATGTTTCTTGTCCATATCTGAAACAATCTAAATCATTCACTAAAACTCTGTATAGGCAATTGTGAAACCTTTCCACTGTGCTTACTTACCTACTCCTTAATGAGTATTTAGTTTACCAGTAGGAGTAAAATTCCAGCAAGATACTCCATGATAAACTAAATTTTACAAACAAAATATCGTTCTCTTCATTCTCGAAATATTGAGTTAGTGTCAATATTGTTGTCAATATTTATAGTCGATTATCGTAGAGTATAGAGCAAAAATTACTGTTATTGGTTACTGGTATAGTGAAACAAAAGTGGTATTTTACTAGTAGTAAAATTTTAGTAAAAGTAAAGTAAAAATTAAATTAAATTTCCAAACGGCATCAATAATAAAATTGAAATGTTGCTAACTAGATTTTGTTGAGTTCCAGACAAACCTTGATCAATTTTGTAATAAAAGATGTGTGGGTGCATTTTTGTTAGTAAAATTTCGCACATTTTGTCTCTAAAGTTCTGGAGAACTTCACACCGTTATTAAATTCAGGAACTATTGTTCATAAATTTTTTTGCATCATTGATGCAAAATTCAACCTAAAAAGAGTAGTAAAATTAGTAAAATCGGAGTTGCTTAGTAGTTAAGGAGAAGTAAAATTCAAAATTAGAGAGCTGGATTTGTAGCGAATTTTTTTAGTAAATAGTATAATCAAATCAAAACCCACTATTTAGTAAAGTAACAGTTGGTTAACCTTACATAATTGTAAGCGACTGGCTTAACAATAGCGTAATATCTGTTGATGTTAAGAAAGAGGACGCCGAGATTCTGTGCCACTTGTGATGCAGGTCCAGGAGCGAGCATGATCCAAGCGAATAACTTAGGATTGGTCATAAACCAGCTTCTGAAGAATCCTCTGGCAGGCAGTCGGACCCCCCACCAGTACTGGCACAAATGCAACATGTCAGCCCCAAACAGACTAACACAGATCAGCCAAAACTCTTCTTTGAACGTGCTCTGCCGGTACTTGCATATCACAACGATTACCAGACAATAGAGAGGTACAGAGACTAGAGAAACGAAGGCAAAGAGCCGCTCGCCAAGACAAATGTAGTCACAGGAAGCCATCAAACTGCCACTGATTTATTTAGTCACCTTCTAGGTCTAATTAGCGCTCTGTTCAGCTATGTCTCCAACTCACAGGTAATTTCTTAGATACTGACTGGCCGCTTTTGAGCTAATTAGGCGAAAGGTCAGCTGGGAGCTCATTAGCCATCTGTTCTATAGAATTGAGGCAACCATCACCTTACAGACAGGCAAATTGCGGACTGAATAAGCTCTTGACAATCATCTTATGGCCTTTAGAAGAGAGAGCCGAGTATTTTTAGTCGTTATCAAAGGTACAATCAATCATTGCATAAATACACCAAGATGCGCAAAATGTAATGTGAGTGTTTATAGAAAAAACATATGACCGTTGGTCGACAAGGGTTACTCTAATGATGACACTCATACATGTAACAGGTCATCCGCCGATGGGGGGAGGGGGGGTTGGGAGGGTCTGGCGCCGGCCGGGGGGGTCTGAGCCAAAATTTTGGGGGAGGGGGGTGGGCACTAAAAAACGCTCAAAAATCGAAAAAATCGCAATTTTTTGGCTAAAAATTGCCAAAAATCGCTAATTTGGGCTGAAATACAGCTAAAAAGTGCTGTTTTGCAGGCGATTTTGGCAATTTTTGTGTGTGAAAGTGTAAAAAATTGCAAAAATTTGCTCGAAAATTTACTTGCCAGAAAAATCGGAGGGGGGGTCGGTGAAATCGTCTCGGGGGGGGGTCCCCATCCGGGGGGGTCTGGCCTAAGTCGGGTGGGGGGCAGACCCCCCCCAGACCCCCCTGTTACATGTATGATTGTTAGGTTTTTGTTTCTAACCATCAACGTAGTATATGCAGTTCTATTAGGGATGATAAAGGCACGACAATGCTGCGCGGTTTAGAAAATACCAAAATGCCTCCCATTTTTGTGAGCAGCGGCCACAAACTCTTTAGGACTTCGGGGTATCTTGTTCTTTGTTAAAACAACTCAACTCTTGAGATTTGCGGTTGCTACTGCGAAAAATCTGCTGGGTTGTTTTTTAATGGCACACCCTGTATAAGCCCACCTGGGCTTATTTTAGGTTTACCTTTCCGTAAATAAGGTCATGGGCTTCTTTTAAGTTTTGACACTTTTTGGCCCTCCACATTGAAACTGCAAATGAGCTCATGGGCTTATTCATGGAATTCTCTTTTTCCGCCTTTTTCACAGAGATAAATGCAATCTTTCAATTCTATTTTTCAATGTATTGTGATTGTATGTAGATGTAAGTACAAATAGCATTGGGGTTTTTAACCAGTATTTCGATTTTTCCTCAATTTACAGTAGATACCTTGATTTTCGTAATGGTTTTTGCTTGTTTTCACACATTTTACACGCGGAACCCGCCAATTTTCGGCCTCCAGCCAGACACACAAAATGTTGAAACCTTTTGACACTGGCAATTAAACTTTGGTTCAGTCTTAGACTTTTGTTTTATTTAGTAACACACTGTTGGGCCTGTTTAAGTTCAATCATGTAACATCATATCATAATCTTTGTATAATCAATTTGTCCTCAATTTCCAGCAGTCGGACTGACTTGGTTGCCGCAACCAGTCATCTGCAGAACGGAGCGTCGAATTGCTTTATTGATCGCCAAGTAAATAATACAATTTCCTCCTGAAAATGCTCAGAACTTCACTGCACTATACACGTACTTACTACACAACCAACACAACAAAATATGATACCATACCAAAACTAAAATAGATGAGACCGCCAAGATAGGGGGCGTGCAAAAATTACGTAATGGTATTTTTGCCCATTTTCGGACCCCCCTCCCCCCCTGATAATCGCCCGTAATAATTTCCTGACCCCCCTCCCCTAATTACGTAATAATTTGGCTACCTCCCCCCCCCCGAAATTTCAATTTTTTGAAGAGTTAGAGCCGAAAATTTTTTGTTCAATTCTTTGTAAAATGACGTTCTTATTAAAATAGCATCTGTATACAGTAACAATTGATAATTTTCTTAGTTTTCTATATTGATGAGCTACAACTACGTACAGTACATGTACGTATAGTCTTAGTTTTACATAGAAGCCATCATTGGATGGCGCTTTGTTAAAGATGAAAGCAAAATGTTTTATACTGGATTTTAGGGCTCCTTCAATATTGCTTGACTGATAATCGATAGTCATAAACCAGAGTTCGTGCGGGACCCGAAAAGTCAGGGAATTTGGTGACCAATCAGGGAAAAAATTGATAGCAGTAGAATCCTCTCTCGCCGAAAGGGCCCTGTCAGAGCTTTACACACCACCCTTTTGAAAATGGGACTTCTGACTTTCCGCAACTACTACAACTTGAAATTTTACCCTCAGAATACCGTTTCAATGCATTTTTCAGAGCCAATTTTTAAAAATTCTGACCCTTGTTAGAATGTTCTCACTCTGATTGGTCGGGGAAATTTGACTTTGTTCAGCGAATTTTGCTCGGAAAAAGCCGCACGAACCCTGTAAAAGATCGAGTCGATAAGTGTTATACCCTTATAAACTCTTAATAAGATGTCAAAGGTCACTCTTGCCATTTAGCATTTGAAAAATTGGAAAGCCCTGACTTAAACGGTAGCTACCTTCTCTAATCTAAACGTTCATCTAAGTGAAATCGAGAAAATTTAAGCCCAATGGCTTCAAATCGAGACTACAAGTACATGTACTGTACATCAAAACAATTAAAATTATGGCCACTTTAGTGATTTCTGCACTTTAAAAAATTACGTAATGATGTCGCCAACCCCCCCTTCCCCCACCGTAATGAATAGTAATCTTTTGGCGAACCCCCCACCCCCTCATGCCATTACGTAATTTTTGCACGCCCCATACCAAATCGGACAGATGTCTACCTACCATGTGTGGCCTGCCAGAAGAGTTGGGCCATGGTCATTAGTCTTGGGTACTTTACCACAAATGGAGCAAAGATATAGCCGATGGCTGTTATGGTGGTCATCAGACATATGAGAGCAGAGGAAATTAGCAACCGACGCATGGTGTCTTCTGTCTCCAAGCAACCACCGTCCACAAACACCACCGGGGCCAACTGAGCCAGCTGCCGTTGCTTTATGTAAATTACTGTGTAGATCGTAATCAGACTGACTGAGGTTAGAACGCTGTTGATCAGGGCACTGTAGAACCCAATCTATAAACTTACTAAATATGTACTTCAGTTTGCTTTGGCCGAATCACGGCCAAGTCCTTCGGTAACCCTCCTGAGCTATGCACTTCCGAAATGCAGTGACCAAAATTTCAGATGTCAAATTTAAAGACAAAGATCTCACGAAACCTTCCCTTCAGCGCATCTTCCCAAATTTCGCAGCTTAACCAACCAATCCTCATACGGACCTTATCTCCAAAAAGACCAGTTTCTAGCGCACCACAACCAATTAAAATCTGGCTTATTGTTACATTGTTTTTTAATGTTTTTCTTTTTAATTAGTCTTGTTAGTAACCGATAAGATTAAGACTACCCGGAAACGCCTGATGGACTGGGGTTTGCCCCCACCCGACTTAGGCCAGCCCCCCGGATGGTTACTCACCCTCGGATTTTCTGGCAAGTAATTTTTTGAGCAATTTTTTGCGACTTTTTGCAATTTCAGACACAATTATTGCTAAAATCGCTTGTAAAAAAAGCACTTTTTAGCTGTATTTCAGCCCAAGTTAGCGATTTTTGACGATTTTTAGTCGAAAAATTGCGATTTTTTCGATTTTTGCCCGTTTTTTAGTGCCAAACCCACTTCCAAAGTTTGGGCTCAAACCCCCCGGCCGGCGCCAGACCCCCAACCCCCTCCTCTTTCGGCAGATGACCTGTTACATGTATGCTCAGGTCTAGGGTTACCAAAGGTGAGAGGGCCAAGATTTGGCCAAATCAAACTGTAAACGAAAAAGAATAATCGAGCCAAAAATCATTTCATTCGCTTAAAAATTGACGGAATAGCGGCCATTTGAAATTGTTCTCGAAAATAGGATATACCGGGTACGTTCTTTTTTGGTTGACATGCAGTCTGGCATTTAACGCGGTTTATGGTACTGGTACCATAGATGGCATGGGTACCTAGGCTAGTAGTGGCGCCATATATGGCACCCCACGTTCGGAGCCTGCGGTGGTACCATATAAGGTACCTGTATACATGGTAGTGCCATATATGGTACCCCCACGTTCGGAGCCTGCGGTGGTACCATATAAGGTACCTGTATACATGGTAGTGCCATATATGGTACCCCCACGTTCGGAGCCTGCGGTGGTACCATATAAGGTACCTGTATACATGGTAGTGCCATATATGGTACCCCCACGTTCGGAGCCTGCGGTGGTACCATATAAGGTACCTGTATACATGGTAGTGCCATATATGGTACCCCCACGTTCGGAGCCTGCGGTGGTACCATATAAGGTACCTGTATACATGGTAGTGCCATATATGGTACCCCCACGTTCGGAGCCTGCGGTGGTACCATATAAGGTACCTGTATACATGGTAGTGCCATATATGGTACCCCACGTTCGAGCCAGCGGTGGTACCATATAAGGTACCTGTATACATGGTAGTGCCATATATGGTACCCCCACGTTCGGAGCCTGCGGTGGTACCATATAAGGTACCTGTATACATGGTAGTGCCATATATGGTACCCCACGTTCGGAGCCTGCGGTGGTACCATATAAGGTACCTGTATACATGGTAGTGCCATATATGGTACCCCCACGTTCGGAGCCTGCGGTGGTACCATATAAGGTACCTGTATACATGGTAGTGCCATATATGGTACCCCACGTTCGGAGCCTGCGGTGGTACCATATAAGGTACCTGTATACATGGTAGTGCCATATATGGTACCCCACGTTCGGAGCCTGCGGTGGTACCATATAAGGTACCTGTATACATGGTAGTGCCATATATGGTACCCCCACGTTCGGAGCCTGCGGTGGTACCATATAAGGTACCTGTATACATGGTAGTGCCATATATGGTACCCCACGTTCGGAGCCTGCGGTGGTACCATATAAGGTACCTGTATACATGGTAGTGCCATATATGGTGGTAAGTGCCTGACTGTCATAGACCAAATGAGTTTCTCGACAACACTGATTACTGCCTCCTACCTTGGTATCTTCAACCACCACAAACTGACCCATATCAGCCCGATAGACGAGGGCGGCGTGGGGTGTGGCGAATAGCAGTCCAAACAAACCCCCGTAACCCAAGCAGCCCATAATCCAAGCGACTGTTTTTGACGAACTAAACCATTTCTCCTCTATATGCAGTGTGGCGAGCAATCTGTTTAGTGCGAGTGCACAACACAGTGCACAATAGCCTGGCCAAAATGCTAAATACAGAAACTGAAAATTGTCAACTCTAACTACCCAAGTTGTCTCAAAACATGTAGACATTCCTTTTTGCTGCTATTTTGAGCAACCGTTGAAAAACTGGCTGAAATTTGGAAGATAAGTTCAAGTATTCGGCGTGCTCGTGTTACGGTTTGGCGCACCAGACTTGATCCTTTCCGGACAAATTCAAGAATACTCGAAAATGGGTAATTTCAATATCTGTGCAGATGCGAAATTTGAAACCGTAATTTCCTCAAATCTTCACCAAATCACTTGGAATTGAGAGAGAGCTGCTAAACTGTCGGCTATTTTATGTGTTAAAATTTCGTACATTCGCATCAAGACTGACACTGTCTTGTACATGTACAAGGGCGGTTTAGGGGTTACGCCCCGAATTCGCTTGAAAACCCTTTAGAAACCGAATTTGGCGTTTCCGCCACTGCTATTTAAGAGTAATCGTTGCTTTAGCAAGCACATAAAACAGCTCGAATTTTGGAACAAATACCTACAGCCTGTATGTTCCAAATTTCAGCTTATTTGGCAAGGGCTTGCTGAAAGCAGAGCAAAAATAAATATTTCCATTTTTCAGACGCGCTGCAGTACAACGTATACTGTTTACTCATAGTAAAGCAGCCAAGATATTTGATCCAGTATATCTGGTTAGGGCAGTAAGGAGCTCCAAAGATCGATAGAAGTCCACCAATTATTGAGCCCATACTGATGCATCCCAGGTCCATAAATCCCATAGCTATCATTATCTTATAACAGGATTTTGAGTAGAAACTACTCTGCTTCCACATCACTCCTATACATAATGGATAAAGAATAAAATAGAAGAGTCCATGGATATTATACACAACTCCTAAGAGTACATTACTAGCTGGATCTTCATCGCAGACCATCCTTGCAGAGGAGAAAACTAATGTCTAGAGTAGAACTCAGAAGCAAGCTGCCTAAATTATGACCAGCTAGCATTCCAGTGTCTTATTAATATCACCTGATTGTACTGATTTTCTATCATTATTACCCACTTACCGCCGCTGCATCAGTCTGTCTGTCAATGTTCACTCATTAGCTGAACTGTGAATAAGGGGCCGTCCATAAACGACGTCGTTCCAAAATCCCGATTTTTCGGACCCCCCCTCCCCCCAGAATCGCCTTGCGTCGTTTCTGGCGTGGGGACCCCCTCCCCCTAAGGCGACGTCGTTTTCAGTTTACCCCCCCCATAGAAGTGCAGTACATGCAGTACTGCCATTTTTTATTGTTGCCATATTGTATAATGAATTGAATAAATCCCTTCAACCACTCTGGGAAACTTTTCTGTATGTAGAAATATTTGCAGAATGTGCATAAATGGAAAATAATGCAATCGAAGTACCCTAAAATTACGAAAAAAGCGACGTCGCTTTTTGCTAACCCCCTCCTGGTGTGTCGTCTATCGTCGCATTTCAGCCGACCCCCCTCCCCCCGCTGGAACGACGTCGTTTATGGACGGCCCCTAAGGTATAAAAGGACATAAAAGCTAAAACATGTGAAGGGAGACATGCTAGTGTCTTGTCAGCCCATGTGATAATATCCTCAACACATCATATATTATTTGTTAGCTCAAGATTATAAAGTCACTAGAGAGAGATCAACTACATACTACTGTTATTTAAATATATTAATATTAAAATAAAACTATTATTAATAGTGCCATTTTAATAGTATTAAATCTGTATTAATATTAAAATAGAGGGCCTACTATTATATTAAATTAAATTAAAAATACACAGAGGGGCTGAATATTAAAATTTATTTTTAATAGTATTTTAATAGCATTTTAATAGTTAAACCTTGTTTAACAATCAAGGAGTTACCTGCAAACTATTTTAATCATAAATTTTCATCAGGAAAATACGAAAATTGAAGATTTCTGACTGCCCTCTGAATGTCGAATGTGTGTATTCTTACTTGGAAATAGTGGAGCTTTTCTCATTAATAGGCATGAATGACGAAAGGACCTGGATCTATATAGTCAATTACCTATGTAACAGTCTTTCCTATCAAAAATTTCTCTTTAACTATGCATCAATTGTTTTTTCTATGGCTAGTTTGTGTTCGAATGCAATTTAAAACCAAGTTCAGACAGAGTCGTTTTAAAAATAAATGTATACTGTAGATTTACACTGAAAAAATTGTTCTAAGTTGCATCTCTGATTAAATTTTTACCTAACACTAGCAACTTCGAGCAAAAGATGTTGTTTTACCAGTTCGTTAAAGTGTACCCAAAACTTTTCGACTGCATTTTAGAGTATACTATTAAAATGCTATTAAAATACTATTAAAATTGTTATTTAATAGTATTAATATTAAATCTAAATTAAAATTAGCAGGGGACTATTATATTAATATTAAATTAAAATTAAAATCGGCTAGTTCTATTATATTAATATTAAATTAAAATAAAATTTCACTATTAAAATTACAGTACTACATACTGTTGATTGGGTATACCGAACGTATACCGAAAAATAGGTATCTTGGGAATACCTACCCAATAAGTACCTACCTATTCCAGGTATTTTAATAAATACCTGTACCTGGTATACCGATTATTTTGTGAATACCCAAGCATTTGGGAATCGGTATTTTTTGTCCATTTTAGTGCAATTTTTATCAAAAAATCATTATGATCACAACGTTTTCTTTGAAATTTTGCATTTTGGGGGCGTGCAGTAGAACATTTTATTACAATATCCCTCTAAATTATTTCTTTTCTGCATTTTCCTTGCCTTTGAATTCATATTTATTAAATCAGAGTCCACATAGATGCATAATGGCTAGAGGTCAATGTTCATTTTATAGAATCACTCATTACACAAATATTGATAAACACAAGATAGCCAGTCAGATCGAAAGCCAAATCCAATCCGTAATTCTTTTATGGTTTATGCTGTTGACTACTGTTATTTTACTAGTGGATTTTCATTTTACTATTTACTAAATTTACTACAAATTCAGCTCTTCAATTTAATTTTTATTTTTGTTTTACTACCGAGCAGCTCCGATTTTACTATTTTTGTTTTACTAATAATTCTACTAATTTTACTACTAATTTACTACGATTTTACTAGTCATTAGGGGCAATTTTGCGTCAAATGATGCCAAGCTCTTATGAATAATTAATGTTGATGCTAAATAGTTGCTAAATTTAATCATGATACGAGTTTCTGAAGAGCTTTAGAGACAAAAGTGTGAAGTTCAACTGGCAAAAGTGCTCCCACACATCTTTTATTGCAAAATTGATCAAGAATTTGGTTGGAATTCACCAAAAACTAGTAGTAAAATTTTCATTTTACTATTGACGGTCTTTGTTAATTTAATTTAATTTTTACTTTACTATTGGCTCTTAATTTTACGTTTTACTATTATTTTACTACTAGTAAAAACCACTTTTACTATTTTGTTTACTATACTATAGTAAAATAACAGTACTGTTGACCACCTAACTGATAAAGAAAAGAGAGGGTATGCGTTTTCCATTTGTAAAATTAATCCAATTATCTTCATTGAATGGAAATTTTGTATCTAAAATAGAAGTATATTAGCGCACTTTTCTATAAATTCATTTTGTACCAGTTCCACCTTCTGTATACATCAATTCAGCATTTCCAATTGAATCGCCGAATTACCAGGTGTCTTTGTACCAAAGCACCTTGCTGTGTCTAACGTTTATGCTTTCAGTATAGTTCGTATCTTAACAGAAGACACAATTAAAAACATTTGAACTACAAATAGGTAAAATATATTCATCAACTTGCAGATTTTGTAAAAACTGACTGAAATTGAATCAATCGAACATTACTTTTTAACTAAAAATGGACTGTTCTATAAAAAAGAATGGATAGATGGTTGGATGCTAAAGTATCGAGGCAAAAGAGAGTATAAAGTGTAGTTTAAGCAGAAATTATTAACCTGACCTGGTTCAAATATCTTGAACCAGACATTGAAACCACAAAGTGGACAAAGTTCCATTTGAACTGGCTCTTTTCTTTTTCATCCTAAGAATTCCTCTATATTCTAGGTTTTGTCCACTACGGCTGTTGATCAGGAAGTTGTCCAGATGTTTCAGTCATAGTTCACGAGCATGAACCAAATCCAAAAACTTATCAGAGAATAAAAACTGAAAATATAATATTTTTAAAATGTCTCTTAATAGAACTCTCTGGAAAGGTACAAACCTAAAATTTAAGACATAAATACTCCCTTTTTTAAATCTGCATTTCAGTCCTACCTCAACAACTTGCCCAACTGGACCAACGTTTTTCATAATCTTTGAACTAATGGACAAGCCATGCTTGAACACTTTCAGCTCCAATGTCGGTGTTTCCAACTTTTTCTGTCTGCCTTGTCTGTATCGTGGTCTTTCTGATACGACCACAGATACTGGATTGGATTTTTTGTCAAAGTTGATGTCACTTGCCAGACTTTCAAACAGAAACAAAGTCCAATAGATGTAGTGCCGCTTGTGAGAATAGTTCCTAACCAGTGGATCGATCCGGCTTTCAAATTAAAGGAATATTGTTCAATAAAACTGTTTTCTTCATTCCTTTATTCTTATATTTTGTTTCTTTGTTTTTGTTGTTCATTCATCATTCGTTCGTTTGTTCATTCGTTCATTCGTTCCTTTCCATTCGATTCATTCCTTTTCCTTTCCTCTTCCATTGCATTCGATTTTGATTCAATCTGATTCATTGATTTCATTCGTTCCATTCCATTTGATTTGATTCAATTTCATTCGTTTCATTCCATTTGATTCCTTTCCTTTCCCTTTCCATTTCCTTTCCTTTCCTCTTCCATTTCATTCGATTCCATTCGTTTCATTCGTTTTTCATTCCATTCGCTTGTGAGTTCTTTTAATTTCGTTTGTTCATTCGTTCGTTGGTTTGTTTGTTTGTTTGTTCGTTCATTCGTTCGTTTGTTC
>JASANB010007628.1:0-22810 GCA_030248155.1 Sabatieria punctata | reverse complement strand
TGTACTTCGTTCAGTTACGTATTGCTATGGTTTGGCCTAGGATCCTAATGTATGAAAATTTGGTCAAACGTGTTTGTCGGTGTGGCACAAAATTGGTGTAAAACCGCGTTTTTAGCCTATAACTCCGGTACAGAACATCCAACCACACTTTAGATACCATTTTCGAAATCTCTGAGTCCGGCCCCATCTGTTTGTGTGCCAACTTTCATCCTACGAGCAAGCATGAGCTTAAAATCATGTTTGAAGTTAGGGTACTTTTTTCTTTTTTCCAGCCCGACCACCCCTACTTTGGAGGGGGCCGCAACGCTTCTGGGGAATCCGCGGAGCTCATACTTTGGGGTTCTTATTTTTTCGTCATATACTCTCACATATATAAAAATGACGCAAATCGGTGATGTGACCCTGACCCGATTTGGGGAGGCTCCCTTATCAAAGGTTAAATCCTCTCAGAAATTGCGTCTTAAGTGAAAGTCAGATTTTGGAAAAGTTTACTGTCAGACAGCAACCAAAAGTCTTGAAATCATGAATTCCTATAGCAAAAATATGTATATGTTTCCAGAAATACAAAACATATTTGACATGCAAACATATTGAGAAACATAAACATATATGTTTTCCCAAAAACAAACATATTTATGTTTTAAAACATATACATAAAACATATATGTTTCCCACAGTAACCCGAGCCAATGTTTCTGACAATGGGTTATAATTACTTAAACCTGGGATTCTGGCCAAAAATCGCCTAAAATGCCTGTTGTTCGGGTCAGACAAATCTATGTAGAACAAACATAGGAGTAGGGGTAGGGCTTTCGAGCTGGAAATCTGCCCAGCTCAGCCTTTGTTCTTACAGAAATGGTGTGCAGGCTTGTATTGAATAAATTTACAGTACTTACTAAAAAACTAGTGATGCGCTAGGGCCGAAATATTCGGTCCGGTCGGGCCCTTTTTCCAAATTTTGCGGGCCGGCCCGCCCCCCCCTTTTTTTCGGTAAAATAATGGGTTGGATTTAAATAAAGGTCGAAAATTGATTAATTTGTCAGAATATTAGAGAATAATAACCTTAAAAACACAATTATATTGAACTATTTTAAAATCGCAAGAAAATATACAAAAATGTTCTATATTTTAACAAATTTTTTTAAATTCGGACTGCCCTGCCCGGGCCGACATGCCGGCTCTGCCCGGCCCAGACCAAGCACATCTCTAAAACAAGCCTCCCATTATGTACCGAAAGTATCGTACGTGTGTACGATTTTAGCAGTAGCCTAACTTCTAACTGGTTTTACGTAATGGCACTTTGCGTAGGCTCCATTTATTATGCCCAGATTATGCTATTCTTGCACAGTTGTTAAATACGTGGAAGTGTGTACTCGTAAGTTTCAGCTGATGTTTCACTTGGGTGTGTTTGACATGTTCACACTGGTTGGTGAGATTGTCTTCTCGACATGGAGTATCACTGGCATGGCTTACACCATTTCAGACTGGTAAAGTATCTCTTTTTGTCTTCTGCTTTTTTGCACAAACAAATGCGTATCCAGGATTTTGCAAAGAGGGGGTGTAAAATTTTGAAGTTGCCTGATTGGGCCGCTGCCCAACCAACAAGGGCGAGAAAATTTCGCAAAATTAGACTTCAAAAACGTGTTTAAAAAGCATTCTGAGCTTAAAATTGACAGAAGTTACACGTTTGATTAGTTTAAAGTGGCATGAAAAAAAGAAATTTTCGAGAATTTAGCCTTCGAAAACGCATTAAGAGCCGGTTTATACAGTATAGATAAAAAAATGTCCCATCGCATTTTCGGCCTTCATTCAAACGTTTCGTTGTCAGTGATTTCTTTACCGATTTGGCTCAAATTTTCAGCAAAAATTAACAACATGGTTGGCTAAATATTCTGCAAGTGTCGTGCCAAAATTCCGACTCATACTGGTTTTATGACCCGAAAACTAGGAATGAGGGTGGTCCACGCAAATTTATTTTTTTTCGGTAAGACAAGGAGTACAGGCCTGAAACTTGCAGGAATGATTGGTGTTGCTATTGGGCATAACATACTAAGCGGGCAGCCCTGTAGCTCAAAGGGCACTAAAATGAAAAGAGTGCCAGAATTCTTCGGAAGTGAAAGCTGCTTTTTGAAAGATTTGTCTAAAGAGTGCCAGAATTCTTCGGAAGCGGAAGCTGCTTTTTGAAAGATTTGTCTAAAGAGTGCCAGAATTCTTCGGAAGCGAAAGCTGCTTTTTGAAAAAATTGCCGAAAGAGTGCCAGAATTCTTTGGAAGCGAAAGCTGCTTTTTGAAAGATTTGCCTAAAGAGTGCCAGAATTCTTTGGAAAGGAAATCTGCTTTGAAAGATTTGCCTCAATCGTGTCTGAATGAATTCTTTGGAAGCGAAAGCTGCTTTTTGAAAGATTTGCCTAAATCGTGTCAGAATTCTTTGGAAGCGAAAGCTGCTTTTTGAAAGATTTGCCTAAAGAGTGCCAGAATTCTTTGGAAGCGAAAGCTGCTTTTTGAAAGATTTGCCTAAAGAGTGTCAGAATTCTTTGGGAGCGAAAGCTGCTTTTTGAAAAATTTGCCTAAGGAGTGCCAGAATTCTTTTGAAGCGAAAGCTGCTTTTTGAAAGATTTGCCTGAAGAGTGCCAGAATTCTTTGGAAGCGAAAGCTGCTTTTTGAAAGATTTGCCTAAAGAGTGCCAGAATTCTTCGGAAGCGAAAGCTGCTTTTTGAAAGATTTGTCTAAAGAGTGCCAGAATTCTTCGGAAGCGAAAGCTGCTTTTTGAAAGATTTGTCTAAAGAGTGCCAGAATTCTTCGGAAGCGAAAGCTGCTTTTTGAAAGATTTGTCTAAAGAGTGCCAGAATTCTTCGGAAGCGAAAGCTGCTTTTTGAAAGATTTGTCTAAAGAGTGCCAGAATTCTTCGGAAGCGAAAGCTGCTTTTTGAAAGATTTGTCTAAAGAGTGCCAGAATTCTTCGGAAGCGAAAGCTGCTTTTTGAAAGATTTGCCTAAAGAATTCCAGAATTCTTTGGATTAGAAGGGAAAATCATCTCAAAGAAAGAATATCTGAAGAGCTTACTGTCAGCAAGGCTTGTTTGAAAGAGAAAACTGCATCTGAAAGAATTGCACACCCACTTTCTTCAAATAAAAGTTTACTGACGTTTTCTCTGCTGCCGGTCTAATTTTGTAAAAAAATTGCTAAAAAAATCTGTCTCTGCCTCTAAAACTGAGAGGATCTTCAAAATGATCAAACTATCTAAAGTTTTATATACTCATTTTGAAGAACCGTCATGTTTAAACAGACTATGGTTTGCATACTGTATGTACGTACTACATCAATAGTTGAGTCGAGATGACGAGTTTTACAATAATGTTTATTTTAGTCTGTTCACGTGCACACCTACGCAAATCTTGCATGGCATTGCTTAAGGAGAAAACAAATAACAAGAGAGTCTAAGCAGTCTCTGTAAATATTCGTTATAGTGCACAATCTTAATTGATGCTTACTTCTTGTAAGTACCAAGTAAGCAGAATGTATATTCAATGCAAAAGTTTCCAACTATCCTTCGCTTAGGCATTGCTTGGGTTGGGCCGGCCCGATTTCCAGCTCTAATTCCTTTCAAAAAGACAATTCGGACGCCCATCATGGGAAACATGAAATGAGACCGAGAAATTGTTTGTGAAACTGAAAATAATAAACACAATAAGCATAAAACTCGTGTTAAACAGCGGCAACCAGGACCAGGTTTGTGCGCTATGTGCAAGATGAACAGTACAATACGTGTGCCAAAGATCTTCGAATTTGATTCAAAACTGACCAAGTTGTGTTGTTTACAGTGTGCAATCCATTATAGGGAAAATTTTTTTCATTTTCAACTTTCAAGGCCCAAAAACTCGATTTGACGTCCCCTTTTTTTCTCGATTTTTTTTTCTTTAATCGAAAGCAAAAACATAGCGCTACATTTCCACGAAATAAAACAGTTGAACTATTGATGGTGCGGGGGTCAAATCGGGCCCGGAAAGGATTCAAAAAAACATTTTCTCTGCAATGCAGTCGAGTAGGGTATCATTTGAACGGGAATCATTTTCTGATTCTAAATATGCAATTTGCAAGTTCCTACGATCATTTGTTCCCGAGTTATAACTTAAAATCTGTGAGAGGGTCGAAAAAGTGACCCTCTCAAAAATGGCCGGGAAGGTGATAAAATGTCTTTTTAGGTCAAATTAAACCAAAATATGAAATTTCAGCCAAATCGGAGACAAAAAGTTGAGATTTGTCCGGATGTTTAGGAGCAAAAGTCGATTCCTAGAGAAACCGGCTCTTAAAAAGGTATTCTGAGCATAAAATAGACAGTTTTAGTACATAATTAATTCATTTCTCTTATTTTTGTCTAATTTTCCTCCCTACCTCCACCGCAAAGGGGGTGTACACAACCTACACCCTCTCCTCCTGGGTACGCCAGTCATACATGTAGCTGGGTTTTCGGCTGGGGGGGGAGTCTGATCCAAAATAGGGTTTCGGCCACCTTTTTTGGGCTCAAAACAGGGGTTTGAGGACTAAAAGTCGGGTAAAAATCCTGTCAGAAGTTCAAAAATGCCCTTTAAAACCCTATTTATTGGTTTAAAATGTGCAGAAAATCCTAAACGTTTTTTTTAAAACGTTTATTTATTAAACATGTCTTTGCTTTAAAACATGCAAAAAAGCTCTATTTTACTCGACATAATACAGCTAAAATGCATATCTGGAACCCTATTTATAAATTTTGAAACCAAAATTAGGGTTCCGGAACCCTACTTTGGGCCTCCAGAAACCCTGTTTAGTCTAAAAAAAGCTCTATTTTACTCGATATAATACAGCTATATTCTGTTCACAATCCACTCGGTTTCTACTTTGTTCAAAAATTTTCGATTCTCTTAGATCCATTCGTTTCTAGCTACCGTATTCGACATAGTCTTTGGTTTTTCAACACGAAAACATCTATCTATCTAGTACGGTAGCCAATTTTCAGAGATGGAATGAAAGTGGCGTAGCGGCGCTGCTGTTTTTCGCTAAAAAGTGGCAATTGCGGGACACTATCCCCGCGCATTAGCGAAAACTTAACTGATTAAGCTGAGGCTAAGATAGATTCTAAAAGTAAGTTTAAGTTCATCCTAAGCCTAATCCCCAATCAATGTCGAAGCTTAAAACTTGATCACAGTGCTGAACAGAAGCTGTTAACTTCAAAGTGGTGGGGATAGTGTCGATGTATCAAAATCGGAGCATCAGTGCGTCATGCATACGTGAAATGCACGCTGCTTCCCTCGCAATTTCCCAGGGAAACCTAGCTTAGCCTGTACAAGGTATAAAGTGCATATCTGGAACCCTATTTAGAAATTTTGAAACCAAAATTAGGGCCCTGAAACCCTGTTTAGGGTTTTGAGACCCAAATTAGGGTTCCGGAACCCTATTTGGGGTTTTTGAAACCCAAATTAGGGTTCCGGAACCCTATTTTGGGCCTCCAGAAAACCTGTTTAGTCTCTATGAAACCCAAATTAGGGTTCCGGAACCCTATTTGGGGATTCATAATCCCAAATTAGGGTTTCATAAACCCAAAACAGGGTTCCGGAATCCTATTTAGGGTTTTTTGAAACCCAAAGTAGGGCTCCGGAACCCAATTTAGGGTTTTTGAAACCCAGAGTAGGGCTCCGGAACCCAATTTAGGGTTTCAGAAACCCAAATTAGGGTTCCGGAACTCTATTTAGGGTTTCAGAAACCCAAAACAGGGTTCCGGAACCCTATTAGGGCTTCAAAAAGCTCCCCCCCCCCCAGAATCCGGCTGGGGGGGAATTTTCTCCAAAAATCGGGCCTGAGGAGTTACCCACCCCCCATTCCACCCCAACTACATATATGACGCCACTGTTAATACGTGTAAATGCCACCCTGTCAACTACAAATACACCTTCTCACTTCATAAAAACATCGATTTCGACTTTAACAGAGAATTTTCGAATTCATCGTGCATGTAGAAAATGCCAGACTGTTTCAGGGTAAACCGGGTGGTCACCAACGTAACTGTTGGTTTTGGTTGGAATGGTTACATTATGCTGATCAATGTTCTCGCATTCAATCGTTGTTTGGTGCTGGCTTTCGGTTCCTATTGGGCCAACAAATTCTTTCCCAGTCGAGCCACTGCTGTATATACATCTTTCTTTCATACAAGTATACTGTATGAAAGAGACTTTAATTCCAGTGTTGGATCGGATTGGGTTATGCCAACGGTCTGGCCTGGGCCGTGTACCAAACGCTGTGGGCGCCATTCATCTACTACCCCACTTCGTTCGCCTGCTATCTGGATATGCGCATTCCCTTTCTGAAGCAGATGAAATTTGCTCTCTGGCTAGCCTGTTTGGTGCAGTCCAGTATGACAGTCGCCTGGTACGTCATCGCTGCAGTTGGAATGCGAATAAAGGTATACAAACATAAAATAGTGATACGTTACTTTAGCTAATTCATATGTTTTGAAGGTAACAAGTGTGGTGGGTGCTAACACTTCAGCTCGGCAGAATGAACGAGTCTTGCACATCCAAGCAGCCATCATTTGCGCCAGTTTGTTTCTGATGGACCAGGTATAAACTGATGGAAGCCTCCACACCTGCATCCTATTTAATCTTTTTTGCAGTATTGGCATCAGCTGGCCGGTCCTCTGGTTGCCTACTTCAGATTCTACTCGTTCGCCATTGGAAACTACTTGGTCATTCTGAACTGTGCCATCAACCCTTTGGTATACCTCACTCTCAACAAGTGAGAAAACACCAGCCGACTGACAGGCTGATGTGATGACCGACCGACCGACCGACCGACCGACCGACCGACCGACCGACCGACCGACCGACCGACCGACCGACCGACCGACCGACCGACCGACCGACCGACCGACCGAGTTCGTTTAGGACCATTGCAACTGGAGTCAGCAAACTTCTGCATGGGCCGCCGCACGTAGAGAGTAGGGCTTCGAGGGCATCAAAGAACTCTAAAAGGACGGACCGTTGGGCCACGCCCAGTCGACAGAAGTGTTAATCGTCAGCCGACCATTATGTAGCGAAACGCGGTAAACCGTATTTCCTGGTCACAGTAAGAACAAAATGTGCACCACTTGTAATACCTTATTTTGTGCTACGTATTCACAGCTGTCTACTGATATTGGAAGCCATGGATTTTTATTGATAATCAATTTACGTTTTACTTATTGTGCGTGCTTTTACGTATTTTGTCACAATTAGGTTTGTGTCTGTCTTGAGAATGGCCAAGCTAAAAATCTCGTCTTTTATTAATCTTGTACATAGTTGTTTGTGTTTTGTGATATTTGCCTTAGAAAACGAAATATCATTAAATTATAAATACCGGTCGACATAAAACTAAAATTTCATTTAGCAGATGGCACTATTTCTGAACATTTTGTATGTAGGCACAACGTGGTTAAAGGAACAAAAAGAGTCATTTAACAACAAAAACGTAATTCAAGGAGATCCTCTATCTTTGAATGGGAACTAAGGTTCCTAATTGTAATTTAAAGAAATTGAGACTGTGTAAAAACAAAGCCATATAGTCAGTAGAGCAATCATACTTACGTACATTGACTGCTGGACCATTCTTTGCTACCATCAGATCGCAACAGAGACATACATGTAGTTGGGGGGAATGGGGGGGTAACTCCCATACATGTAGCTGGGTTTTCGGCTGAGTTTTTCTGATCCAAAATAGGGTTTCATTCAGGGCTATGCCCAAGGGGGGTTTCAACGACCTTTTTTTGGTGTCCAAAAGTGGGTTTTGGCGACCTTTTTTTGGGCTCAAAACAGGGCTTTGAGGACTAAAAGTCGGGTAAAAATCCTGTCAGAAGTGCAAAAATGCCCTTTAAAACCCTATTTATTGGTTTATAATGTGTAGAAAATCCTATTTTTTATTAAAAACGTGCAAAAAACATGTTTTTGCTTTAAATCATGCAGAAAAGCTTTATTTTACTCGACATAATACAGCTAAAATGCATATCTGGAACCCTATTTAGAAATTTTGAAACCAAAATTAGGGCCCTGAAACCCTGTTTAGGGTTTTTGAGACCCAAGTTAGGATTCCGGAACCCTATTTAGGGCTTTTGAAACCCAAATTAGGGTTCCGGAACCCTACTTTGGGCCTCCAGAACTAGAATGCGAACTGGTATTCGGTATTGGGTGTATTGGGGTGTTTTCCAGGTATTGGGTATTGGGTATTGGGGTTTTTACCCCCCCCAATACCCAATACTAATTCGGACAGGTAAAAATGGAGAAAAATCGATGTTGACCTGAAAAATTGATCCCTCCGCGGCCACAGGATACATGTACTAGTAAGCGGTTCCAGTACTAACAAACAGGCTCGGGAATCACTAATTCTTAGCTTGAATTCTTAGCTCTTAGAAGAAGGCCTTTGGTAACCAAATTTGGTGTTTCCGCTGCTGATATTAATTGTCTCTGCACGAGAAAACGGGCCAAAAGTGATACACTGGCGGGTCAAAAAAAATTCAAAATTGTTTCTGAAAGTTCTAACATCGATATTCTAGGACAGTTTTCGATGTAGAAAACGAATCTGGTATGCAAAATATCCTAGCTAAATTTGTACTATAGTTATGGTTGGGGAAACCTTTTGAGCCAGACCAAATTATTTTTTCTGAATCAGTGAAATTAAATACTTTAAATTAGTCAAAACGGGAACGCTGAACCTCGTGGTGTTCTTCGTTTCAACCAGAACCTTCGAAAAATGCGATTTTTCAGCACTTGAAAATTTCAATCGAGCATATCTCAAAAACTAGGCAAATTCATTCCGAGCTGATTACAGTTCTAAACACTTCGTAACATACGCTTTCGATCCATGAAAAAATATTGGGGGGTCATCGATGGTAGACGGCCACTTTATACCCTCTGAAGTTTGGGTGTCAGTAAAATTCTGCCTATTTTTTACTTTTTCGGTTTTAACCAACACATTCAAATGACTGGTGTTTCGCCTGATGTATTCCTTTTACAAAATGGCTTATACCATTGAAGACGGCTTGATTTGTAGTTTAATTTGATGTATTTATGTCAGACAATAGAGCTAGTATACCAGCAAAAAATAGTTTTCTGTTGTCGGATTCCAGAACTATCGGTAAATTTCTGTGCATAATACAAGCGTTTTTGCTAACATCTAGAAAAGATGGGAATTCATTATTCTGTATTGGGTTGAACTGCATGCTGTGCTCAGCACGAAAAAATGAGACTACGAAAAGCCAACAGTGGAGAGGCAATGGCTCTACTGTCTTCTGCTGCAATGCAGAGTTTGTAGTCCAGACACCAGTGCAACTGAAGTACCAGTTAGCAAAGCACTTTGATAACCTTGATGCATGAGAGCAGAAGAGACTGGCTGCAACCTGTCTGCCTTGTCTGCATCTGTGGTGTAGTGGTAGCAACTCTGTCTTCCATGCACCCAGCATTAGACACATAGTAGGGGTTCCTCCCCAGTGATTGTCTTGCATGTGGCCCTTTATGGATTCTTTACTGGTCTGTCCCGTGTTTATGTTTTGTAATAAACATTTAACCTGTTCAAGTGGCATTGTGGCGATTCTAACAATTGCAGCTCCAAACGAATAACACTCATTTATGACATCACATCTTGGAGTCAGAATACTTGCAAGATGTAGCCCACAGCAGCAGAACCCTAAAGTGTGACAGTGGAGAGAGAATTGAAAAACCAAACTGCCTCCAAACAGTGTCTACTATCCATCTAATCAAGCTTTACCAAGTGTACTGCTCTGAGTTTGGCTACAAACATGCACCTTGTGAGCGAGTCCTCTACCAGCTTGTGACGGTATTTGCGGCTTCACTGCAGAAAAAAGTGTGACAGGGCTAGACAACAGAACAACAGATGGGGTTGAAGCCTTCAACTGTTTGTTTACAATCCTGACACAGGTTGAACAGCATGGTGCAATTCAATGTGGGTTGAAACAGTTCAAACGGCTCAGAAGAATAAAAATTGGTAGATATACAGTATGTGAGCATGGTCAAAAATGAAGAGTTTTTGTAACAAAGAACACACAAATAATGACAAACAGATTAGACGAGTGAGTGTTATAAACAGTACAAATCTTTCATCACACCAGAGTTGCAAAACGGAGAGACGGGGAATGGAGAGATGGCATTCAGTGGGGTTGTATTCACTTGGGCTCTGCTTGAAGGATATGTGGAACTCATGGACTTTAGGCTTGTGAAACAAATGGCGGAAACGAATGACACCACAGTTGACTTTTTACTCAAGAAACCGTGCTGAGCATGGGATATCAACTTATTTTCTTTTAAATGCTCAACTAGCTTTTCTCTAATTATAGATTCCATGACCTTACTGGATGTACATAGGAGACTAATACCTCTATAATTTTTTACCTCCGATACAAGACCTTTCTTATGAAGGGGTACAACCTTGGAAATCTTCCATTGACTGGGAAGTCTGCCAATAGCAAAAGAAAAACTAAAAACCTTTGCCAGGGGTTCAGCAACAACTGCTGCTAGGTTTCGCAGAAAAAATTGAGGAATTTCATCAGGACCAGAGGACCGTTTAGCTGTTAACTTCAGTATATGATCAAACACAATTTGTGTGTCGAAATTTACGTTGCACAATTTGTTTCGTGATATCTGCACTACATCGAAAGGAATTTGTCCATCATCAAGAATATATACAGAACTAAGAAACAACTAAGAAACAACACAAACAATGACAAACAGATTATTATGTTATAAGCAGTACAAATCTTTCACAACCTAAGTTGCCAAGCCTGGCCGCCAGATCGAAGATTCGTGGACTTCTTGAAGATCTGCCTGAGGAGCTGAAAATGTTAGTTAGAGCATGCTGATGTCATGCTAACACATGTTCAAACTCTTTTGACAACATTTTTCATTGGCGCCAACAGATTTTGCATGCTGTACATCAAGATTCGGCCAAAAAATTCTGCGAAGTGGTTGATCTATGGCAAGTGGGTCCTAATGATCTCTGTTTTCTCAACAGGAACACCAGGGCGTTGTTTTCAGCATTCTTGAGGGCTGTTTGATATCGTCGTTTGCTGAAACCTTTTATGAGCTGCAAGATCTCTTTGCGTGATCTTCCGCTGGCCACAATAATCGACATAATCTGCGTTTTCATTTTCCTTGAATCTGAATTGAGGTAAACCTCCTTGACGCACATGTGCAGGAAAGTCAGGTTTCAAGCACCATTTGAACTGTTTCAACCCACATTGAATTGTATTCACTGCGCGAATGTTTCCACCATGCTGTTCAACCTGTGTCAGGATTGTAAACAAACAGTCGAAAGCTTCAGCCCGATCTCTTGTTGTTTTGTCTAGCCCTGTCACACTTTTTTCTGCAGTGAAGCCACAAATACCGTCACAAGCTTGTAGAGGACTCGCTCACACAGTGCATGTTTGTAGCCAATCTCAGAGCAGTACACTTGGTAAAGCTTGATTAGATTGGTAGTAGACACTGTTTGGAGGCAGTTTGGTTTTTCAATTCTCTCTTCACTGTCACACTTTAGGGTTCTGCTGCTGTGGGTTACATCTTGCAAGTATTCTGACTCCAAGATGTGATGCCATAGATTGAGTACTTGGTTTGGAGCTGCAACTGTTAGAATCGCCAGAATGCCACTTGAACAGGTTAAAGGTTAATTACAACGCACATAAACACTGGACAGACCAGTAAAGAACCCAAAAAGGGCCACATACAAGTAGGGATGGGCACGTAAATTAATTTTCGTAACGCGTAACGTAAATTAAGCGCCGATTTTTAATTTACGTTGCGCTTAACAATTACTGTAATTAAAAAAATCCGGATACGGAAATTAAACGAATACGAAAATTAAAATTTAGCAATACGTAAATTAATTTCCGTATGTGAATTACGTTCCTAGCGTAAAACAGATTTTTCTGTTGAATCCTGAGCCCACCGCATTGTTTTGTTGTGTTATAGGCATATTTTTGGTTACTACTGAAACTTAAATGCGACTTTTAAGGTTAATTTTTCGAAAATTTTTCGCCCTTGTCGCACAGAAGCCCAATCCCACTCTTTGAGCTGCTAAACCGGTTAATTTCGGTCAATTTCACGGTCGAAATATCTTGTAGATACGTTTTTGAAGGCTTGAATTTGTCAATATGTTATCTCCCTGTATAAGAAAATAGGCAGAAAAGCCAGGCAACTGTAAATTCATGTGTAGGTGTTGTACTACTGTTGGAAAGTTCAGGGTTGAAAAATAGGTTCAGGTTCAAGTCAAAGCAAACATCGAAATTTCAGGTTCAAATCCATCTTCTAAAATACCTGGACAATAGGTTCAGGTTCAAGTCCACCGATATCTCCAAAAGCTGTAGATATTTTGCGCTGCTTGCAACTTTTCTGAGCTATAAGCCTTTCTACTGGCAGAAAAACATACATCAGACTTTACAGGGCAGTGTACTTTCGTTTTCTGACAGTTTCAGTTTGAAAATAGGTATAAAAACATGAAATCTTTAAAATTTTGTGCAATCCAACCGAAAACTTTACATAGTTTGCCTAAAAATTGCAGTTGAAATTTGAACCTGTTGAGAAAGTCCAATAAAACGGAACAGGTTTAACTCCGGCTGAAATGAAATAGGTTCAAGTCCACAAATTTCAGGTTAAAAACCGATTAATAGATCCAGGTTCAGTCGGACTTGCCAACAGTAGTTAACATTTAAAATGCATTCAAACAGAGAAGTGAAGTTACATAGTTTTTCACTACTAATCCTATATGTAAGTACTGTCATACGTTTAACCATCAGTGCAGTGTGCGGTAGGTAGACTACAGTCTGTAGTACGTACGTAGTTGGCTAGTTGCTGCGCAGTTATAAAACCCTCAGCAGCTACAGTAATTCAGCCAAAAAACATACCCACATTTCATTCCTTCCTTTTGGTGTGAAGTTAGATTTCAAAAATACGAATGCAATTCCAATCGAGCAAACACAGAATTAAAATTTGCATTGCATACAGTTCATTTTATAATATTTTCCGCGATATTCGATTGCTACTACCTACTAGCAATTTTTGAAGAAAAACGAAAATTAATTTACGTTCGGCTGGAATCTTATTCGTTACGACGTTACGGAAATTAATTTACGTAACGCGTTACAGCAAGAAATTGGCCGTTTTAATTTCCGTAACACGTTACGATTACGGAAATTAAAATCTGGTAAAACAGAAATAACGTGTACGTAAATTACCGATTTTAATTTACGTTGCCCATCCCTACATACAAGACAATCACCGGGGACGAACCCCTACTATGTGTCTAACGCTGGGTGCAAGGAAGACAGAGTTGCTACCATTACACCACAGATGCAGACAAGGCAGCCAGTCTCTTCTGCTCCCATGCATCAAGGTTATCAAAGTGCTTTGCTAACTGGTACTTCAGTTGCACTGGTGTCTGGACTACAAACTCTGCATTGCAGCAGAAGACAGTAGAGCCATTGCCTCTCCACTGTCGGCTTTTGGTAGTCTCATTTTTTCGTGCTGAGCACAGCATGCAGTTCAACCCAATACAGAATAATGAATTCCCATCTTTTCTAGATGTTAGCAAAAACGCTTGTATTATGCACAGAAATCTACCGATAGTTCTGGAATCAGACAACAGAAAACTATTTTTTGCTGGTATACTAGCTCTATTGTCTGACATAAATACATCAAATTAAACTACAAATCAAGCCCTCTTCATCGGTATAAGCCATTTTGTAAAAGGAATACATCAGGCCAAACACCAGTCATTTGAATGTCTTGGTTAAAACCGAAAAAGTAAAAAATAGGCAGAATTTTACTGACACCCAAACTTCAGAGGCTATAAAGTGGCCGTCTACCATCGATGACCCCCCAATATTTTTTCATGGATCGAAAGCTTATGTTACGAAGTGTTTAGAACTGTAATCAGCTCGGAATGAATTTGCCTAGTTTTTGAGATATGCTCGATTGAAATTTTCAAGTGCTGAAAAATCGCATTTTTCGAAGGTTCTGGTTGAAACGAAGAACACCACGAGATTCAGCGTTCCCGTTTTGACTAATTAAAAGTATTTAATTTCAATGATTCAGAAAAAATAATTTGGTCTGGCTCAAAAGGTTTCCCCAACCATAACTATAGTAGAAATTTAGCTAGGAAATTTTGCATACCAGATTCGTTTTCTACATCGAAAACTGTCCTAGAATATCGATATTAGAACTTTCAGAAACGATTTTGAATTTTTTTTGACCCGCCTGTTGGCCCGTTTTCTCGTGCAGAGACAATTAAAGACAAACCGATGTTTTTTAGTTTCTTTAGTATGACTTACACGTTGATTCTAAGGTGTTGAACTTGCTAGGCATTTATGCAAAGCAGTTTATCTACAACCTATCAAGAAATGAAGTCAAAGAGCTGTCAGTAATCACGTTTCAACACTTTGTTAAAGCTAGTTTAAAAACTGCATTGTTGCAAGCAAAATGCTGAAAAAAGAAGACGCTTTTAAGCAAACTTGGGGTAAATACCTGCGTTTCTTTGACATACTGAGCCCGTAACAAGAGACGTATCATGTAGTACTTGCTCTAAATCAATCAGTGCTAAGAAAACTGCCTCCACAAACAAATAGTGACATCAGATCCAGCTGGTAGTCATCTTTTATCTACAGGGTGTCCCAAAAAAAATGACAACATTTCTTTTTGCTGTCATTTTCGCAATTTTTGACAAAATTGTCTGAAATTTGAAACATAAGTGGCAAAAAAGTGGGAATTTTATGTGTTAAAATTTGGTGCATCAGGATTGACCCAGTCCTGAGAAATTCAACAATATATAAAATTAAGAAATTTCAATTAAATGTAGAATCAGCATCAAAAATGGAAACTTTTCTTTTTGCTGTATCTTCTTTAATTTTGGTCGGAATTGGATGAAATTTTGAATATATGCGCAGAATAAGGGGTTGATTTGTAGATCAAAAGTTGACGCATGAACCCAGCCCAGCTCTTGACATAAAAAATCCCGATCACGACAACATTGATTTTCGCGGCCCTTAGCTGTAATGAAGCTCCTGTAAGCGTAATTCAGCCTGTCACCCCAAACATGCTAAGAAATGTTTATGATGCTTTTGGGAAACGGTTGCAGCAGTGTATTAACTCAAACGGAGGTCATCTGGATGGTGTTCTTATTCCTTAGTTCTCAGAGTTTGCACGTTCTTCATTTTGCTGCAGTAAAAACGCTGGTTTTCTTTAGTTTCCAAGTACTAGCGATATGGATTGATTAATGCCAGAACTTTTGACCTACAAAATATCTGCACATATATTCAAATTCTCATCCAATTCTGACAAAAATTAAAGAAGATACAGCAAAAAGAAAAGTTTCCGTTTTCATGCTGATTGTACATTAAATTGAAATTTCTCAATTTTATATATTGTTGAATTTCTCAGGATTGGGTCACTCCTGCTGCACCAAACTTTAATACATAAAATTCCCACTTTTTTGGCACTTATGTTTCAAATTTCAGACAATTTGGTCAAAATTTGCGAAAATGGCAGCAAAAAGAAATGTTGTCATTTTTTTTGGGACACCCTGTACTAACCAGTCTACTAATTTTATTTTAAACCAATAAAAACTTTCATAAAAAACCGATGTTTTGTAAGTTCTTTTTGTCATTTTATGCTTGTTTTAGCTCCTAAACTCTATTTGAATACGTAAAATTGCGATTTTTTGCCTTATTATTATAGAAAACGCCCTAAAAACGCATTTCGGCGTTTTGGGATTTTTTTAAATTTTGGATTCCCTACCTGGGCGAAACCCCCCTGGACCCCCCTGCTGACGGCAAACCCTCTTCCCCCCCCTGGCCGGCCTGACCTGTTATATGTATGCCTGTTACATGTGTATATTTGCTTGCATAACAGTACGGCTATATACTGAAGCGATTGTGTTTGTCAGAGAGTGTTTTGCATTGTAGCTACCGTGTGGTTGTTCTGTGTGATTGCTGGTGCGTTGTGTGTTTGTGTTGTGTTTGCTACTGACACCCATAAACTCTTTCATTGGTGCCGAGTACCCATCGAGCCCACCTTCATTTGGTTCTACTACAACGCTTCTTCTGTTTTCCTGTTTTCAACTCTCACGTTCGTGTTCCTTGGTTGTGATCGTCAGGCACAGCCGTGCCCCACTGACGCTCACTTTGTTTCCTGCTACTTCGCTACTATGTCAGTCTACTCTAGTCTACTACAACTCTCTCAAGACCACCGACAACACAATCTAGAGCTTCTAAAGTGTCAGCTACAAGAAGACCATCAACGAGAACGTCAAGAGCTACTACATCATCACCAACAAGAACGCCTTCAGCTTCAGCAACAACTACAACAACAACAAGAACAATTCGACCGCTTTCAACAAGAACAACGCATCCTCAACAATCGTTTTCTCCTTGCGCTTACCAAGTCCCTAACCCAGCCTCGCAAGTCCCCAGTGAAGACGTCTCAAGCCCCTAATCTTCGTCCGTGTGTGGAGGAGCAGAAGGCAGATGTGCCGAAAGAAGTTGAGAAAGGTGATGCGCAGTTAGTTGATGGAGTTCCAGAGTCTCTTTGTTTGGCGGAAAGCCGTTCTGGGTCTGTTCCTATTGATGTTGTGCAGCAAGCACCTTGTGAAGATATGAGCTCTGGTTTTCATCTGGAAAGGATAGTGAGAAGGAAGAGAGAAGAGGAGGAAGAAGATGGAGGCAGAGGCGACAAGGCAAAGATGTTAAGAGGAAGAAGGAGAAAGAGGTCGAAGAGAAGAAATGGAGTGAAGGGAGTGATGAAGAGGAAGAGAGTGCTGAGGAGTAAGGTGATGAGAAGAAGATGGAAGATGAAGAGAGGAAGAAGGATGAAGAAAAGAAGGAGGAAGAAGAGGAAAGAGAGTGAGAAGACGAGGACGGAGGAGGAGAAGAATCACAGTTCATTTGAATTCGCTTCACAAGAGATGGAATTCCGTTACACCGATGACATGTCAGCAGTTGAAGGCAAAGGCGCAAAAAGGCCGAAATGTGGCGCGCAAAAGATGGAGTCAGCAGCACAGTGTCGGTACAGAGCAGCTTATTGGAGACTCCGAATCAGCAGAGGCAGAGCATATCGATTCAGATAGTTTCCCCGGCTGTCAGGCACAGTTGAGGCCCAGTTGACATCCGGATGGGGAGTGATGAAGCGATTGTGTTTGTGAGTGTGTTTGTATTGTCAAGTTACCGAGTGGTTGCATCTGTGTGTGCGTGTGCTTGCGTGTGTTGTGTGCGAGTGTCAACTAGTTGATAAACTTCTTCAATACAGTATGTATGACAACAAGCAAATACGAAACTAGAATAGCAGGATAATCCTGAATGATAAAGATAATCGGGACAAGTTCAAAATGGAAAACAACACACTGGAACATATATACACGTATATATACTGTATTTATATTACATTGTATCGTATTGCTTTGCTATTTATTTAGTTTATTGCTTTGCTATTTGCCTTACATGACAAGCATTAGATAAAGACAAAACATTAAATTAGAAAAACAGGATCATCTTCGATGAAGAAGGACAGCCCGGGAAGTCAAAAAGGCACAACAATATATCAATCTAGGATAAAATTAAAAAAAAAATAAAAACAGAAACGGCGGGCGAAAGGCTGTCTATGCTATAGACGGATAAAAAAATTCGAAGCCTTTCGCCCGCCGTTTTTGTTTTTTTTAATTTTTTTAAATTTGATCCTAGTTTGATATATTGTCATGCCTTTTTAACGTCCCGGGCTGTCCTTCTTCATCGAAGATGATCCTGTTTTTCTAATAAAAACTACACAGACAATCAATCAATTAACTTAACGCCATATATGATATAACGGTGCCATATACATGTATATATATAAAAGTTTTTAAACATATTCTACCAGTAATGGTACCATACACTGCACAGTATGGCTTTAACTGTCAGATTGATACAGTACACTGCACTAAACACCTACATCCACTTTAATCAAACAACTTCAAACCAAGTGGCAATATACTGTACACACAACAACACCAAGAACAACAACAACAACAACAATTCTTGTATGTAAATCTACAGACATAGTGGTGCAAGTGAGCACCAACTAAAATATGTACATAAAACCAACTAAAAACCAAAGCTCAAACCAAATCCCCCACAATTTCCACTCTAGTTCCGGCATCAACTGACCGTCTAGGTCGCATCAGATTCTCAAACGGTTCGTAGTTGCTTAGTGACGACCCTAAGGGTCTTGGTTCCGGCGCCTCCATAAACAAAGCTCCATTAGATCCAGGGAATGGGTTCAGCGGGGTAACAGACCCTCCACTAGGTGGAGGAGGCGATACCACGGCCTTTCGCTCGGGGCGGACCACCCCTATTATAGTTTTCATTTCGATTTCCCCAGCACAATCGCTAGCCTCCGTGTCTACCTGGGGGCTAAACTTCCTCAGCCTCCAACCTCTGATCTTTGTCTTGGCTTCCTGACACCAAACCACCACCGAGCGCTGGTAACTTTTGACCAGGAAAATCGTGCTTACAGCGTCGGCGGTTGGCGAGAACATGAAGAGAATTGTTGAGAGCACGTTCAAGGTAGAGCCGATCTCGGCAAAATAGGTCACCGCGAGGGTGAGCAAAAGCGGAAACTGGAAGAGAATCGGATAGACCAACTGAAAGAGAGCCATCTGGAGCACTTGCCTACCGTCCAACTTACGATAGGCTCTTTCCGCTTTCACCTCAACCGTCTTTTTCATTTTACCCCAGGTCAGATAAGCTAACATCACTACAATGTAGTATCCGACCGCCGAAATAGCTACATTGATCAGTCCTAGCAGTTTCGCCAATTCTGCCCGGTTTTGCCTAGGGATGAAGGTACAGACTCTAGACTCAGTCTCCCTACCGAAGAATCCTACCGACTCGACCAAGGGCAGAATCAACAAAATCGGTAAAACATCAACCAAAACACACATAAACACTATATTGCGCAGCGTGAACAGCTTGGCGTAGAAACGGGCGTCCCAGTACGCAACGAACCGATTTAACAAGACCGGTATTAGACTATAGTGCGTTGCGTAGAAGCCATACCAAAATACGAGTCCGTCTAGCGAGCACAGCAGTCCGTCTGAGTGCGTGTCTAGCAACAATTCTGCCCGCACCAGACAGAAACAAGAGTAGATTAGGTCGAGGATAGCCAGGTTTTGGATTAGATAGCGGAATTCGTTGAGAGACGGCAATGTTTTCTGCTGACTGACAGCTAGAAGAATGATATTGACGAAAATCCCGAGATTTCCGCAGACCACACACATCAACACCAGCAGCCACTGAAGGAAAGTTTCATAGGTGAAACTTGTGGCATGGTGATCGGTGATCGGCAAAGATTTGTTGAGAGGTCCGGACCGGTGAAGCATGGTGTTCCAGTGAAATGGGTCTGTAAAATGCACATTGTAAGATTGGTTTAAATGCAGTAGGTCGAAATAACCGACCGTCTGGCCATCTTCGACATCTTTGGATGAATTTGAATGGTTGTCCAACCTGGCTGAACCCAAATTCTAGGAGTTTGGGTATTAAAAGCGCTCAAAATCGCAATTTTGGCTAAAAATTCTCAAAGATGGCTAATTCTGGCTCAAAAGTGTTGTTTTTACAGGCGATTTTAGCAATTTTACCTACTACCGGAGTGTGCTGCATAGGATACCCCTCCAGATAGCGTACCCGGGGTACACTAACTGGCACTTAGTGCCGGATTGTGTACCCGGGGTACACACACTATTTGGAGACAGGTTTTATGTCATCAGTCATGGGCGTCCGAAGTTCCCCAATTTACGGTAGCTTTAAAGCAAGTCTACGTATATTTTTGCTCATTTTCAATCGTTTTTACTGACACAAAACTCACAAAAATGAAAACTTTAACCAACCACTCTCATGTACATGGCAGGAACAGTTTTGGAAAATTGCATTTTTGCTCAGAAATCGTGAAAACAAGCAATTTAATATGATTTGGCTAAGTGCCAGTTAGTGTACCGGGTACACTAAGGATCTCATTTTTGTTGCGGAAAATGCTACCGGAGATTTCCACTTAGTATCCCACCCCACTTAATATCCCACTGGGATATTACATGGACCCTTGTTCCGCTTTATATCCCATGGGATATTACTTGGCGGCAATGTTTATGTCAAATTTGTAATAATTTTCTTTACACACTCATACTGTATCTATGATAAAACATTGTTCCGGTTAATATCCCATGCCGTTTCCAGTTAATATCCCATGGCTTTGTCCAGTTTATATCCCTGGGATATTAACTGGCGGCAATGTTTTCACTGAGAAACGTGATTTTCCGTGTTATATCCCCTGGGATACTAAGTGGAAAACTCCGGTAAGTGCTGGTTAGTGTACCCGAGTACCCAATGCAGCACTCTCCGGTAGTGACTGAAATTAAAAAAAATGCAAAAATTTGCTAAAAATTATTGCCAGAAAAATCGGAGGGCGGGGTTGAAAAAATGGTCTCAGGGGATCTATGTCAGGGGTCCGGGGGTTTGCTCCCATCCAATTTAGGCCAGAACCCCCTGATCGCGGACCCCAAAGACGATTTTTCCGAGTTTTTCCGGGGTCCAATATTTCCGCCTCCGGGGCATCTCTGCATACCCTCTGGGGTCAATGCAGAGTGGACTAAAAACGGCCTCAGGTCGACCCTGGCTAGTCCCCAAATGGCAACACCTTTCCCGGGCACGCAGCTTGTTCCTGTTAGCTGTTGTGTTTATTGGCTTCGGACTCAAGCCTCTGGTTTCACGCCTGCCTCCTGGATTCCCGCTGGAAATCAGTTGCAACTGAACTGAATCTAGTGTCGAAGATGGGTCGGCCGCCCGATTTTCCAAGCTTAAGAGGAAGAAGCCGTCAATTGTTCCTGGGTAGATACAACAACAACAACAACGACTTTTCCGGCCATCTCGATTTTTCAGGCAAGTAATTTTTCGAGCAAATTTTTGCGATTTCTTATAATTCCAATGCTTAAAAGTCTAAAATCGCCTGTTGTAGCTGTATTTGAGCCAAAATTAGCGATTTTTGACGATTTTCAGCCGTAAAATTGCGATTTTTTGGATTTTTGAGCTACAATTTCGACTAAGATGACCAGTTCACCCCTCGAGGATGATCTGTTACATGTATGGAGGGTCCCGATTGGGGACGGTCTGGCATAATATACTCAAGAGTGTTGGTTTAAGTCTGCGATCGATTTATAACTGCCCAAACGTTAACAATCCGGCAGGGGGTCCGAAAATCGGGCTTGGGAGCTAACCCCAACTACATCCATGACTGTCAAATGCTATACTGTCTGTCTATGTCTAAATAGTTGCACAGGCTTGACTGTCTCAAACACTGTTTTGATGTTTCAAACCGACCATTTACAATTTAATGTACCTCTGGGTCCGCTTGTGAAGTTGACCAAGTTGATCGGAGGCAATGTCGGCATCGATGCAATTTTTGAGGAGCGGACAAGACCTTGAAATAAGCGAAGCGATTGATTGCCTGTTGGTTTGTTATGCAATGTTGGCGTAAATTACTTAGTTTAATGAAAGAACTTGCATCAAGATATTAAGTTGCTAAGAGCACTATTGCGTCAACAATTACCTGACTATAGCTACATGACTACAGCACTGTGATCAGTTTTTAGGCTTCTACGTAGATAGGTTCGGGACGACCTAACCTCAGGATAAAGCTACACTTACTTTTAGATTCAATCTTAGCCTTACTTAAGTTAATTATGGCAAGTTTCCGCTAATGGGGTGGTGTTCCACAGTTGTCGAATGTTTTCTCAGAAAATCTGGAAATTGCTACCGTAGTATCTCATTTTTTCATGTTGAAAATCTCCAAGACTATGTCGGCTCTTTCCGGGAATCTGCACACTTTGCCCGATATAGAGGCGTAATCAAAAAATGGGGGAAACCGTCCACCTATTGATTGGCATTCCAAATCGTAGCCACATTAACTATTTTACAATAGAGGCGTTTTCCCTCACTATTTTACTTTAGAGGCGTAAACGACCTATTTTACTTTAGAGGCGTAAAGTAACGCGCCCGCGGCGTACTTTTTACGCTGTGGCGTAGCGGTTTTGCGGGAATCGATGCATCTAATCGACGCTCCGGTCAAACTATTGTACAATAGAGGCGTAATCGACCTCTATTGTACAATAGAGGCGTAATCGTCCTCTATTGTACAATAGAGGCGTAATCGATTACAGTAGGACATTTTACTATTGTACAATAGAGGCGTAATCGACCTCTATTGTACAATAGAGGCGTAATCGATTACTACTGCTTAAAAGCCGTAGTTTTCAGTTTGCTTCCAAACTGTGCATTAAACACATGCATTTATTGTTTCCGAAGGTTTGGCTGCATACCGTCGCATTAACAACACTTTAATTTCAACTGTCTGATGCACTATGGTACAGTAATCTTTAAGATACGGGAGGCGAATGGCAGGGCGCCTTTATGGTGACCTGCAAGTCGGACGGTCCACCTCCTCGTGGGGCCTCCTGGAACTAGGTGCTTTTATTGAGCGCCCAGTACTAACGGACCGACGGCGAATCCGATCAGAAGAAAAGCCATCGACTCGTTTGGGCAGCATCGAGTTACCTGATGGGAGGAACAAACGCGTACAGACTGCAACTTTTTCTTAAAAAGTGCTTGGTCTTCTGACGGATTCGGCCATTCACTATACTGGACTGAGTAGGCTTTCTGCTCTGCAAACTTGCACAATTGTTCTACACTGTTATGGCAGTGTTCGCTATAAACAGCTCAAAATGTGTATATCTATA
>JASANB010007627.1:0-47325 GCA_030248155.1 Sabatieria punctata | reverse complement strand
TCAACTTTCTTCGCTAACCAAAGCTGCTATCGTTGTATGGGAGAGCGTACAGCCCATTTGGACATATAGAATCGGTAGTGTTATGTTCGATTAAGTGAGCACCAGATGCGCAAAGCCCCCAGCACGGCGCAGTTTTTCCAATCAACAGTAATCTCAAAGCTGCCAGGCGGTCTTGATAGACCGACTTTAATTTCGAGTCCATTGCTACCGACCGATCGGGCGTGTTTTAGTTTAGGCGGGCGCCTCATTAATTTATTTGCGCTTGCTCTGTTGCAGGCCGCTAAAACAACGATGGCTGACAACGATGACAAGAAGGCCGGCACGCGGTAAAACTTTACACTGATTTGATTGATATAACCATAAACGGTGTGTCATGTATATATCATCAGTTTGGTCTTGCTCTAACTTATGTGCTCGTGTCTGTAAATTTCGATTAAATGTTAACACAACCTGCACCCAACCTCAAAAGTTTTGCTCTCAAAATTTTGGCCATGCCTGTCACTTCAAAACGGCTAGAGTTATGCATTTATATGTCATAGAAAGTGACGGCAAACTCGTGAAAATGCATAGTGGTTGAAGTGACAGACTAGGCCAATTTTTGAGAGCAAAAATTCTGAGATTGTGTGCAGGTTGTGTTAACATTTTAGCGAGAATGACAGGCGAACACAAGTGTTCCGCAAGACCAAACCGATGAGAGATACCGAGGCTCTCCTAATTTAGTCTAGAAAGCAATCGTTTTGCCAGCTTTTGTTTAAAAAATTTTAGTCAGCCAGTAAAACTATTTTTGGCTAGATTTATTCTTGGGTCAGTTAATTTGACTCGGACCCGAGAGTCGGTTATCTCTCAGTGACGGGTGATCCTTTAAGTGTGGTCCCCTAGACAGGGGGATGAATGCTGGTTCGCAGTATTGAATGACCTCTGATCAGCTAATTATCTTGATTTCAGGGTGTTCAAGAAAACAAGTCCAAATGGCAAAATCACTACCTACTTAGGGAAACGAGATTTTATCGATCATGGAGACTTTGTCGATTTAATCGGTAAGTTGAGAGAACACAATTAGAGTCCCCGAATCAATCTTTCCATACTTATTCGGTGGTGTACTGGCAAAGAATTTTTACTATTCCAAAAGGAAGAATTGGAAAAATTGGGCCAAGTTTGCTGTTTTAGCCGAAACTGGCATTACTAATGTCGATTCCGAATTTTAGCTTAGCGCTTTACATACTCTGCTTTAGGTAACAGTAGAGCAAGCAGACTTATCAGAACCTCCGATAGGCCTATGACAGCCAGGCACTTAACCCCAGTTATGGTACTGGTACCATGGTATGGTACCCATGCCCATGGTGCCAGCATATACGGTACCAGTACCATAAACGGTGTTAAGTGTAGACTTGTTCCTTTTCCAGAAAATATGTCCCGTCGGAAAATTTCTGGACTTTCTCTGGAAATTGACCAGTAAATTTCCATGATATTTTTATAATTTCGGGAAACGTGAGTCTTACTTACGTAATTCTAGACTTCTTTTTACGCTTTTTTCTGTGCATTATGATTTTTTCTCAATAAAAAAGTTTAAAAAAGATTGATTGCCGCCAAATTGGGATGAGATATTGAGGGAAACATTTAGGGTTGGGCGTGCTATTTTGTCCTAAAAGCACACAATTAGGAACAGAAATGAAGCTTCTCCCAACAAACTAAACCCAATACGGCAATAATATACCGGAGTTTTCCACCTATAAAACCGGGTCTTATAACCGGAAAATGCCAAAAAATTGGGGTCACATTTTTGCACCTGTTGGATGGATGGATGGATTGACCGGGCGGGGCCGTCGTAGCCCCTGCGTTAGGCCACACTGCGGGCCCATCACGCACACCCATATCATCCTGCCCTTCCTTCGCTGCCTTCACTACTAGCCTAAACACATGCTCGGTGTCAGTCTGGTCGGGTCTCAGTGGTAGCTGTCCCCGTTCCATATGTCCCAACACTTGGTTGTTATTGTAGCTTTCGGGTGCAACGGCAGCTCCAGTCGGTTCCCATTTACCTACTCGCTGTCACCAGCTTTCGGTAGCCTGGGTTGGGCTTTGTGCCGACGACCAACTCTTTGCGGCAAGAAACTTGCCGCGCCGAGAGGATGAGCGCACGACGTCACGCACAGTGCCCATGCGGCCTAAACCACTACACCAACTGTGCCGGCTTGCACCTGTTATAACACCCGGGTCTGATAGGTGGAAAATCAATTAAAACTCGATGTTCTGCATGAAATACACTGGTTTTGAACTTTGCCACAACTGACTGTACGTTTAAGCCTGAATAGCTCAGTTTTAAAACAAGTTTTAAAAACTTAGGCAACTTATAAGCTCCAATAATGCTTACAGCAGCTATCTAAACCTATCAAATCAAGAATTTTACCAAGATTACGCATTTTTAGAACGATTCTTGAACGACCTGAGTTCAAAAACTCCATATTCATTAGTTATCTTGTAAAAAATATACACGAAAACACACCATTCTGAGCTTAGACCCGGGTCTTATAACTGGAAAATGCCCTGACAGAGCCTGCTTTCTGACCACCTGCTATAAGACCCGGGTCCTATCACCGGAGGGGTCTTATAGGTGGAAAACTCCGGTAGCCAGAAATGGAGCTAATTACAGCTTCTTAGATCGCATTAAAAGCGGTAAATGCATCAGATTAACTAGAAACCTCTGTTGAATATTTTTCGTTTTTCCCGACCCCCTCGGAAATTTTCGTTTTCTCCATTGGAAAAGTTCCATGGAAGGAACACCTCTAGTTACCTGCAGACATGGGCTAGCATTTCGGCTGAGGGGGGTAGACTTTTCAATTCCTGAGGGGGTAGGAGCGCCTGAGGGGGTGGTAAGCCAAAAAGTCCGATTTTTGGCTAAAATCAAGGTTTTTGGGCTTATTTTTCATTAAAATAAGCTATTCTGAGCTCATTTACACCTCATCCAGGCATATTTTTCTCTTAATTTTCTATACAAAATTCTTCCAAAAAATTCCTGAGGGGGGGGTAGCGGCCGGCTGAGAGGCGTAGGTCAGAGCCTGAGGGGCCAACCCCCTCAGCCCCCCCCTTTGCCCATGTCTGGTTACGTGTCTGCTGACTATACGACGTATTATGATGGCACGCCGTGAATGCGAATCGCTTACAGATGGTATGGTACTAGTGGATCCGGATTATGTAAACGAAGGCAAGAAGGTCTACGCCAACTTGCTGGCGGCCTTTCGCTATGGCCGCGAGGACTTGGACGTTCTGGGTCTGACCTTCAGAAAAGACCTGATCACGCAGAATATGCAGGTGTTGTCTTTCTTCATACAACCAGTGCTGCTGTTGTGAGCGCTGCGGTTCAGGTGTTTCCGGCCAACGAATCGGAGGCGCGTCCGCTCTCCAGACTGCAGGAGAGACTGAAGAAGAAACTGGGCAATCAGGCCTTCCCCTTCTGGTTTCAGATCCCGCTCAACTCCGCCTCTTCAGTGACCTTACAGCCGGCCCCCGGCGACACCGGAAAGGTACTCTCTCTCTCTCTGTCTATCTGTCTGTCTGTCTGTCTGTCTGTCTGTCTGTCTGTCTGTCTGTCTGTCTGTCTGTCTGTCTGTCTGTCTGTCTGTCAGTCAGTCCGCCTGTCTGTCTGTCTGTCAGTCAGTCCGCCTGTCTGTCTGTCCGCCCGTCCGTCCGTCTGTCCTGTCTGTCTGTCTGTCTGTCTGTCTGTCTGTCTGTCTGTCTGTCTGTCTGCCCCCACCCGACTTAGGTCAGACCCCCCGGGTGGGACCCCCGAGACGATTTTCCGACCCCCCTCCGATTTTTCTGGCAAGTAATTTTTTTGAGCAGATTTTTGCGATTTTTACGATTTCAGACACAAAAATTTCCAAAATCGCCCGCAAAACAGCACTTTTTAGCTGTATTTCAGCCCAAATTAGCGATTTTTGAGCGTTTTTCAGTGCCCAACCCCCCTCCCAAAATTTTGGCTCAGACCCCCCAACCCCCCTCCCCCTTCGGCGGATGACCTGTTACATGTACGGCCGCAATGGTGACATGGTTTGTGTGTTTCTCATTATACGTATGAGGAAACTGATGGAGAGCAGTTGTGTGATGGAGGGGGTTGGTGTGACTTACTTGACTTATTTCTCTTGCCACTTAGGCGTGGCGTGGAGGAACTGTTTCTTTTGCAGCGCTGTTCTCCATCGGTTCCGATTATTTGGGTTTTCTGTAATCGTCCTTCGGTCTTCTCTGAGTACATCCTTCCACCGCGTTCTCGGCCTGCCCAATGGTCTTTTCCATCCGTGTTGTCCCGGGTTAAATTCAAGCAAGGTCTTTGACAGCTGCTCTTCATCCATTCTGGTCACGTGACCAAACCATCGGAGTCTGCTTTTTCTGGCTAGTTGGGAGGCATACGGTTGCTGTGTTCTTATCCTGAGCTCATCGTTGGACACGCGCTGGTACCACTTAATTCTTTCCAGTCTTCGTAGGCATTTGTTGTCAAAGATGTCCAATCTCTTCTCTAGTCCTTGGTTCAACGCCCATGTTTCACTTGCATATAGCAGAGAGGAGGTTATCAGGGCTCGGTACATGCTCAGTTTGGTTTTTCGGCTCAGGTCCCTTCTATTCCACAGTACAGTATTTAGGCTTGCCATTTTTCCAACGTTTTTGTGGATTCTTGACTGCAGGTCTTGGTGGCATGAAGCATCACTGGTTATCACTGATCCAAGGTATTGGAATTCCTTCACAAACTCCACACGGTTACCGCTGATCTCTATGGTTGCAGGGGTTGTCAGAAAGTCTGGAGCCATTAGTTTGGTCTTGTCCCAATTAATCTGGAGTCCTAGCTTGTTGAATTCGTCATTGATAGTGTACAATCCATGTTTCAGGTCTTCCAGGGTTTCAGAAAAGAAGGCTATATCATCTGCAAAGTCTAGGTCTTGGATTTTCTTGTCCCCCAGGTGGAAACCTGGGAAGACTTCTTCCGGGTCAAGCCATTTCAGGGCATAATCTATCACCGAGTTGAACAGAGTAGGTGCCAAAACACATCCTTGCCGCACTCCAGTTTTCAATTCAAAGCTCTTTGACTCGGTCTGTCCGCATCTCACTTTACTGCGTGGTGCATCATAGAGGGCCTTTATCATTCTCTCCAGTTTTGCAGGGATCTTGATTTGTTCAATCACCTTCCACATCCTCTGTCGGTCCACAGAATCGAAAGCTTGTTTTAGGTCTATAAATGCAATGTAAAGTGGCCGTCTGTACTCTCTTGCAAGCTCAATCAGTTGTCTCAATGCAAATATCTGGTCAACAGTTGACTTGTTGGGGGTAAAACCGGCTTGCTGTGTTCTTCGCTTGTTCAGGAAGTAGGGCAGTGCTCTCTTAAGTACAATCTTTGCCATCAGTTTGGAGACATGAGATAGAAGAGTGATACCGCGGTAGTTGCTGTGGTTGGTGTGGTGTCACTAAAGTGTCCGTGGAATGTCTCTAAGGTGTTCAGGGATGTGTTGAGGTGTTGGGGTTTGTGTTAGGAAGGTGTTTGTTGTGGTGGCCCCGCCCATTTTTTGTGTTCGTTGGGCGAAACTGGTGAACGCAAAAATTTCATGACTAACTCATTTGTTGTGTCTGTGCGTGAAATCTATGCCATATGGCGCAGGTGAATTGGAAAGGGTGAAGGCAGATGTTTAACTTTCAGCCTTGCGGTGTGGACTACGAGCTCAAAACCTATATCACTGGCGAACCAAGCACTAACCCCGCTGATCAACACAAGCCAAAGAAGCAGTGCGTTGAGCGTTAGACAGAGTTGCTGGTGATTGCAAAGGTTTCAGCAGTTGCGTGCGTTTGGCCATTCGCAAGCTGACTTACGCCGCTTACGACCAGACCAAAGCTCAGCCTTGTGCCGACGTGAGCAAGGAGTTTATGATGAGTCCCGGCCTGCTTCACATGGAATGTTCACTTGATAAAGAGGTCAGTCACCGGTAACCGGTCAGCCGCCGAAGGGGTTGGGCCCTACATTCCAGCGGTACTGAGTGTGCCGGAAATACAGTATAGATAAAAAAATGTCCCATTGCTTTTTCGGCCTTCACTCAAACGTTTCGTTCTCAGTCACTTCTTTACCGATTTGGCTCAAATTTTCAGCAAAAATTAACAACATGGTTGGCTAAATATTCTGCAAGTGTGGTGCCAAAATCCCGACTCATACTGGTTTTATGACCCGAAAACTAGGAATGAGGGTGGTCCACGCAAATTTATTTTTTTCGGTAATACAAGGAGTACAGGCCTGAAACTTGCAGGAATGATTGATGTTGCTATTGGGCATAACATACTAAGCGGGCAGCCCTGTAGCTCAAAGGGCACTAAAATGGGGGAATTTCAAAAACATGACGAAATATGACTTTTCTTCGTAAAACCGGCAAAATGACGATTCTAAAGATTTTCAATTTTCAAAAAACGCTGCAGGGATGGTTACTATGGTGTGGAACAGAGCTTAAATATCAGGTTCATTTATTTGTCGAACTTCCTGCTACAATCTATGTTGATTAACAACAGATTCAGTGCTTTGATTCTAGAAGGTGCAGATTTCTTAACTATGGGATTTTCACTCATGTATTTGAAATTCCCCCATTTTAGTGCCCTTTGAGCTACAGGGCTGTCCTCTTGGTATGTTATGCCCAATAGCAACACCAATCATTCCTGCAAGTTTCAGGACTGTACTCCTTGTATTACCGAAAAAAATAAATTTGCGTGGACCACCCTCATTCCTAGTTTTCGGGTCATAAAACCAGTATGAGTCGAAATTTTGGCACTAACTTTGCAGATTATTTAGCCAACCATGTTGTTAATTTTTGCTGAAAATTTGAGCCAAATCGGTAAAGAAGTGACTGAGAACGAAACGTTTGAGTGAAGGCCGAAAAAGCGATGGGACATTTTTTTTATCTATGCTGTATTATGACATTTCTTTCTGTTGCCATTTTAAAATTGGCTGACATTTTGAACTTAAGTGCTAAAATAGGGGAGATTTTGGGTGTTAAAGTTTGGTGCAGCCAGCAGGCTTAACCGAATTCTGAGAAATGCACGAATGTGTGAAATTTGAATGTATTGCGAACGTAGTGATTTCTGAGCCACTTTGTTAGTACTGGAGCCGCTACTAGTACTTGTATTTTTGGGTCGGGGTGAGGAGTTTGGCCTTTCTAGCTAGGGGTAACCCCCAACCCCTAGACATGTATGCAGAGCGTAGTTATTTACGTGGCTGTAGAAGAGATGCGAGTTTGTGGTGAGTAGAGGGGTTGTTTCAGATGTACTACCATGGCGAGTCGATCTCAGTAAACGTGCACATCCAGAACAACAGCAACAAGTCGGTGAAGAAGATAAAAGTGGCTGTGGTTCAGGTGGCTGACATTTGTCTCTTCACCACTGCCAGCTACACCTGCGAGGTGGCAAAACTGGAGAGCAGGTGGGAGCCTAACTTTTCTCTCTTTCTCCTCTTAGTTAAGTCGCAAAAAATTATTTTTCTTCTTTCCTACCATCTAACAGTTGCACAGTTCGGGGCCGGGCTGTATGACATTTTTCATGCGGCCTGGCTGGAGAATTTGGCCTCTAAAAGACGCGTTTGAAAGTCGCGTCGGGCAGTCAGTCAAGTCAGTCATACAATTTGAGGCAAATTTTGATCATTATATCAAAATTTAAGTTGTTAAACAATTTTCTGTAAAACAGCGATTTTAGCTGTATCTCAGCCGTTATTTTTTGGCTGTTTTCCATAACCGTACATGTAACTAACTGGTGATCCGCCGAAGGGGGAGGGGGTTGGGAGTCTGAGCCCAAAATTCTAGGGAGTGGGTTCAGCACTAAAAATCGCTAAAAAATCGCAATTTTCGGCTAAAATCGCTAATTTGGACTCAAATGCTGCTAGAAAGTGCCGTTTTACAGGCAGTTTTAAAGTCTGAAGTTCTAAAAAAATTGTAACAATTTTGGTCAAAAAATTTCTTGTCAGATACTCGGAAGAAAGGGGGCAGACTCGTGCATGGATGTTATATTCGTACCAGAATACCGATTGTTTGAGCGATTTTTAGTACGGCCACTTCGGACCTTTGCGCCGACTGGTGCTACTGCTGCCATTCTCTATTAAGTAGACTGCGTTTCAGCGAAGGTTTCCCGGTGGGTCCCGGCGGAACCTTATCGAAGGTCTATTCACTTTGTCCTTTGCTCTCCAACAACAAAGACAAGCGCGGACTTGCCCTGGATGGACAGCTCAAACACGAGGACACCAACTTGGCCTCCTCTACAATGTGCGTTTCTTCTTGCTTTCCTTTGCTTGCCAGTTAAGGCCGATTTAGACTTTGGTCCACTGGCACAGTGCACTTGTTGCCAGCCTATCTGTCCAGCTCTAAATTGTGCAGTTATGGCGGAAGTATAAAGATGCGTCTTTAGGCCAAGGCGCGCTCGGTGGTATCTGGTGGTAGCGCGGCTGTTTTTATAGTTTCGCCGACCATTTAGGAGCTCGCGCTCGCACGATTAATAGGCCGTGCCGGGCTTGCCAGATTGTAAAATTTTAATTCCGCTCTCTCTCTCTCTCTCTCTCCTAACCGCTAGAAGAGAACCACTGACCAGTCGATACTTGTGGGATGAGTTCTAGGAAAATAGTGCTGCAGACATTTAGAGCGAGGGACTGACAAGTTTTAGGGGACGAAGAGTGTTAGAACAGTCTGGCACTTTACGCCGTTTATGGTACCGACCAGACATGGGCTAGCATTTCGGCTGAGGGGGTAGGAGCGCCTTGGGGGCAACCCCCCTGAGCCCTCCCCTTTGCCCATGTCTGGTACCGACACCATATTATATGGTACCGGTACCTAGGCTAGAGGCACCATATGGTACCCCCACACAGGTTCGGGAGCTGTTGTGGTGGTACCATGGTACGAAATTTGAACGGAGTGGTACCATTATATGGTATTGGTACAGGTACTAATGCCAAAGTAGGGGTACCATAATATGGTACGGACACCATATAGTATCGTCACCATATACGGTACAGTGGCCGAACGTGGTGCCACCACAGGCCATGTATGGTACCGGTCATGTATGGGGGGTGCCCAGAGGGGGACAGGGGGGACAAAAATTAAAATCTACCAATCGTTACTAGTGGCTGCTAGAAAGCCTCTAAATGCGTTTTTAAGCCACAGAAAAAGAAATCGATTTTTTGAAAAAAATTTCTTAGAAATCCGGTTTTTTGGGCAGTTTTTGTCAAAAACACAACTTTCACTAGAAAGTTTTGAATTTTAAGTGAAATAATTTTCAGCCAAAACATTTGCAAAAAATTCAAATTTACCGCCGAGATTTGAACTTTGTGCCGAAAATTTGAGCATTTCACCAGGCAACTACGCATGGAGATCTGGCCGTCCCCCTCTGAGCTGTGGACCATGCACATGTATGGTACCCGTACCATATATGGTGCCAGAAGCATAAACGGCGTTAAGTGCCTGACTGTGTGGAGTGTGCCTGTTGACTGAAATAACAATGTTGGATCCAGCTGAGTAAGCGAGTACTGATGTGTGGGTGGTTTCAGAATGAAAGACGGTGCTCAGAAGGAGAATCTGGGAATTATAGTGCAGTACAAGTGTAGAATCCGTCTGGCAGTGGCCGGTGCTCTGGGCGGCGAGTTGACCGCCGAACTGCCGTTCACTGTCACCCATCCGAAGCCCCCCGAAAGTCCCAAACCCTCGGCCAAAGTCACCGACTTGGCTGCAGTCGACATGGACCTTATTCAGCTGGACACCAGGTACTACACCAATACAGTCAGTCAGTCAGTCAGTCAGTCAGTCAGTCAGTCAGTCAGTCAGTCAGTCAGTCAGTCAGTCAGTCAGTCATAGTCAGTCAGTCAGTCAGTCAGTCAGTCAGTCAGTCAGTCAGTCAGGCTGTCTGTCTGTCTGTCTGTCTGTCTGTCTGTCTGTCAGTTCAAAAAACAGTCCAGCCAGAGTTTTCGCTGTAGCAACCGAAATCTCAACCGATTTGGGTAAATGTTTTCTGAATGAAAGATAAATATATTATTTAAAGATTGGTGAAATTTTTATTAAAATACTCGGCTTAGTGAGTGAGATATTTGTCCTGAAGGTTGAACCATGCATGTAACAGGTCATCCGCCGATGGGGGGAGGGGGGGTTGGGGGGGGTCTGGCGCCGGCCGGGGGGGGTCTGAGCCAAAATTTTGGAGGGAGGGGGGTTGCCACTAAAAAACGCTCAAAAATCGAGAAAAATCGCAATTTTTTTGCTAAAAATTGCCAAAAATCGCTAATTTGGGCTGAAATACAGCTAAAAAGTGCTGTTTTGCAGGCGATTTTGGCAATTTTTGTGTGTGGAAGTGTAAAAAATTGCAAAAATTTGCTCGAAAATTTACTTGCCAGAAAAATCGGAGGGGGGGTCGGTGAAATCGTCTCGGGGGGGGGGTCCCCATCTGGGGGGGGAGGGCTCTGGCCTGAGTCGGGTGGGGGGCAGACCCCCCCTGTTACATGTATGGTTGAAACAGAGATTTTGACAATGAACAAGAGCAAATTTTCATGATTGCATTCCACTTCATAATAAAACAGATTCCTACTGCAGAGGGCAAAATCACCCGTTTTCACTTTGAGGGTAAATATCTCAGGAACTAAGCAGGCTATTTTAATAAAAATTTCACCACTCTTTATAGAATATATTTATCTTCCGTTCAAAAAAAGATTGATTCAAATCGGTTGAGATTTACGCTTGTTACAGCGAATGTAATTTTTTGAACCACCCTCTAGAATAATGCAGGCTATAGTTTAGTAGACTTCCCAAATGTCGGCGAACGACATTTTTCGACATGACTATGAACAGGCCTTTTGTTTGTATGCACGTTTTTGCTTTCAAATTAACTGCAGCGCAGCCGCCGCTAATTAGCTAATTAGCTGTTAATGATCAGTGGTGAGTCGACGACATACAGTGGCTTTAGCTTGGAGTCGGAAATGAGCGCAATAAGCTCGCGTGCCGCCACTCGATTAAAGTCAGTATCGGTGTCAATTTTTTGATTAGATTGCTAGCAGCAGCCAGAGAGAAAGACGGAAGAGGAAACTGGCCGCTGTCTGCTCTGCCCGCACAGCAGGGGACCGGCGGCGGTTCGGCCTGATCGATTCGAAACTTACACTTGTTCTTGTCGCTTTAATGCCACTAATAAAGTGCTAAGAGCGGCCGCAGTGGCCAGTTGGTGTTAGGATTAAGTCAGTTAAAATCGGCTATTCTGAGCTGATCTTGATTGACTTAGATTCTGAGGCAAATGTTTTGTCTGTTCCTTTGTACCCAGCAGAGCAGATTGCTGAACTGTCTCAACCGATTGAGTTGAGTGAATATTTTATCTTCAAGGAAGGATAGATACATTCTTGACAATTTCTCAAATTGTTGAGTGTTGAAAATTTTATTAAGCTACTCTGTTTAGTTCCTCCTGAGAAATTTGTCGAAACAGATTCTGGCAATCACTGCAGTTCATAATAGAACAGATTCCTACTGCTGAGGGCTAACAAGGCTTTACTGTTGAAGGTGTGTATGTCATCATCAGCAAGGCCTCATGGTTAGCCCTCATCAGCAGTAGGAATCTGTTTTATTATGGAGTGAAGTGGAACAAGAGAAATCGCTCTTTGTTCATTGTCAAAATCTCTGGCTTCCAATTCGATATCAAATGTCTCAGGAACTAAGCAGAGTATCTTAAAAAAAATTCTACAAATCTCTCAAGAATTTGTTCGTCTTTCCTTCAAAAAAGCTTCACTCAAATCGGTTGAGTTGCTTGCTACAGTAAAAAAAGAATCTACTGGGTTGTTGTTTTTGGCGCACCTGTATATTTTAAAAGAGAGTCAGTCTCTGATTCGGTCGATTTTTACCCCTTATCCCCTATGTCAAGTTGAAAAGCGAACTTTGCGTGGAGGGCTGTGTGCTGCTGCATTAATAGACATTCATGAGCTATGTCAAACCTGCAAAGGGTTTATGGATTTGACGCTCCGTTCCAAGATATCCATCAAAATCACAAGACCACATAAAAAATCGGGCCGCTTAAATGTGACCTAAACTTCCAGCTCACATTTCTTTCGTACTAATAAATGTTGGGACTAAAATTGGGGCTTTTAGGTAACTTTGAGAGTAGTTCCAGAATTCTGAATTCCAAAATTTCTGAACCTAGGCGTATATCTTGCGTATATATCTGGCGTATCTGCGTATATACGCGTATCTGCGTATATCTTGCCAACGAAGCGTCAAATCCACAAACCCTTTGCAGGTTTAACATTCCTCATGAAGGTCTATTAGTGTAGTAACGCACAGCTCTCTAGGCAAAAGTTCGCTTTTCAACTGGACATACACCAAGACTCGATCGAATCAGAGTCTGACTCTTAATTTTCCCTCTGAGTGTCCGCGTTCTGTGTTTTCTTGTCTTGTCCGCACCAAAGGCAAACCAGTCTAACGAGTGAGTTGCTTTAGTCTGGAGAATCCAGTCGACCAAGACGACATCGTGTTCGAGGACTTTGCAAGATTGAGGCTGAAGGGACCAGAGGCTGGCGAAGACTGACTCACTTCTGCCAAACACCACCATCGCTCTCCCTCTCGCTAGCCTGCTCATGCAGCCGCCGCCTATTGTGATCGGACTGGTCCGTGGGTTGCCGGCGACTGCGTAATGTTACTTTGTTGTTCGGTCCAGTTGCTCTTGGCTGTGTCTCTCTCTGTTCGGGCTCATCTGTTCTGCTCTCGCTTGGCTTTTTCCTTCGTTTCGCTGAGCTCAGACCGCACCCCAACCTAACAGGCTGTTGCTAGACAATGATAGTCCCCCTTCTTGCCCATTGGAAAAGTATGGAAATACTGTTGACTGGGGTATGTTATTGTGAGTTTATATGGACTAGCTCTATATTCTGCGTTCACTCGAACACCACTAGACCACATAAAACCCAAACGTGTTACGTAAAATGGAAGCAATTTTTTACCGAGTAAAAGTACTTACTTTAATTCAAAATAACTAAGTACCGTGTAACTGTTACTCAGTAAATTTACTGTGACAAAGACTGCTACTAATCTGCTCCTCTGGAAGCAGTTCCTGATGCCAATTGAGTGAAAGCAGAGTATTGAGTTCGTATGTATGTATAAACCCAGAATAAAATTGCCCACGTAAAGGCATAGTCTACTCTGGGCTGGTGGCTGTGATTGGTTGACACAGCTACTAACTAAAACAACTTTGAAGAAATGCTATGCTGGGTGGGGGAGAGTTTAGACGGAGCGAAAATTTCTTTTTGGGGCTAGGTCTGGTCTGGGTGCCGTCTCTGTCGGGTTGTTGAAGCGAAAGCTGGTATGTGTAGTGATGTAAATTATTATTAATAATATTAATTGGCATTGCTGAGCTGCTTTTTGGTGCGTTCGGGTTGTTGCCACTGTCGAGTCAACTGCTGATGCTGCGCTATTTTTTCCCCTCCTTTGACAGCCTTCTGAAGTTGTGAACACTGTTTTACTTATTTTTTTGCGTAATGTACAATATTATTATTATTATTATTGTTACGTGTAGTCAGTCTTTAGTTAAATGCTTTACTTAACTACTGCTCTAAACGCCGAATTTTATTCCGCTACACAGCCTGGTGATTGATTTTCATTTAAAAAAGATTCACGTTGTTACTTATTTTATTCAACCGTTTTTCTTTTCTTTTTTTTGTCACTGATCTCTCTTACGTTTTCCGACTGCTAGCTGCGATGGAAGAAACTGTATTTTCTCTGTATATTATTATTATTATCTGTTCTTATTTTTGTATTATCGTTATCAATCAGCGAAAAGGAAACATCGATTGTTTTAATAAAAGAAGGTCAATCTACCAATCGAGATAATACATAACTAATCCGAATATGGAACAAGAGCCAGAAACCTGGTCTAAGTAAGAAGCACAGCTAGCGGCTAATTCACGTAAGGAAGAACGTAATCAATCGCTCTCGGCCGGAACGGAAAGCATGGGCGCCTCAGTGCTCAGAAGACCGGCTCCGGTGAACAAAGTATTCAAGTGATCCTGTATAATTAATTAGTAACAGTCAGTTAGGGGTAGTGGGGTTGAGGGGGATCCAAAATCCATTTTAAGCTGTCAAATAGCGTTTTAGAGCATGCAGACATGGGCAAAGGGGCTGACCTACCCCGTTCAGCCGGCCGCTACCCGCTCAGGAATATTTCGGAAGAATTTTGTATAGAAATATATGATAAATACATGATTGGATTAGGTGTAAATGAGCTCAGAATAGCTTATTTTAATGAAAAATAGGCAAAAAAACTTGATTTTAGCCAAAATCGGCCTTTTGGCTTGGCTTACCAACCCCTCAGATGCTCCTACCCGCTCAGCCCCCCTCAAGAATTGAAAACTCTACCCCCGTCATCCGAAATGCTAGCCCATGTCTGAGTACATGTACGCATACAAGCCAGTAATATACGGCCTATCCGACATGGGCTAGCATTTCGGCTGAGGGGGCGTAGAATTTTCAATTCCTGAGGGGGGTGGGCTGAAGGGGTTTCCGATTTTTGGCTAAAATAAAGGTTTTTTTTTAATAAGCCAAAATAAGCTATGTATTCTGAGCTCATTTACACCTAATCCAGGCATACTTTTATAATTTTCTATACAAAATTCTTCCGAAAAAATCCTGAGGGGGTAGCGGCCGGCTGAGGGGGGTAGGTCAGAGCATGAGGGTGCCAACCGCCCACCCCCCCCCCTCAGCCACTCTTTGCCCACGTCTGCGGCCTAGCGAACTGTCCTAATACAGTCAGGCACTTAACGCCGTTTATGGTAGTGGCACCATAATATGGTATGGGTACCTAGTCTAGTAGTGGCACCACGATACAGGTACCAGACATGGTACCTCACGTTCGACCACTGTGGTGGTACCATAAATGGCGTTAAGTGGCTAACTGTAATAGAACAGCGAATCAATTAACCTACCATCAGGTTACTGTAGTAGCTGCCGAAAGTTCTCATGGCACTGCGGTGTGAGGTGGTTGCCAGTTCAGCAGCTCCTTCTAAGTAGACTCTCACCCATCCATCCGGAAGTTCTCTGGTGGCCACTTGTTCCAGTTGCGCTTGGTAGGAGAGAAAGCGCCTCAGCGTATCCAGCGTGCCGAGCGACGGCGGAAACGGCGGCATCCCTCTCTCTTCCTCCTTCCGCTGCGTTCTCGACTCCAAGCGTAGGTTCTGTAAAAAGAAAACTAAACCTCACAACCACAGTTGTTAGGGTCAAAAATTTAAAAAAAAGACTTCATTTTTTAAAAAAAAAGCTTTTTTTTGAAGGCTCAAAAAAAATTTTTTTTTTGAAAAATCAATATGCAAATTAAGGGAAAATTCACGTACATACATCCAATTTTTTGTAAATTCTTTGGAAGCAGCCAACATTTTATCCAGCAACCTGCGTAATACTTCTTTTGCATTGAGCCTAACAGCGACTGCGTAAGAAATCCATCCTTAGGATTCACCTAGAAGTGCCTCTAAAGACAATTTTCGGTGAAATTATGCAGTTACAGGCAGTGTTTAGAGCTGTATTGTCGTTTTCGAATAGGTTTCTCAACTGACTTAAGGTGCAAAAGTGGAAAATTTGTTGTAAGTGTCTGTACTAGCATGCTGGACCCATTTAAGACGATTTTCAAAAAAAAAATTTTTTTTTTAAATTTAAAAAAAAGCAAAAATTTTTGGCCTTCAAAAAAAATTTTTTTAACAACTGTGCTCACAACCACTATTACTACAGTATGGCACTTAACGCCGTTTATGGTACTTGTACACCATGGTACCACTCTGTTCAGATTTCGTACTATATGGTAGTGGTACCATGGTACCGTCATCATATGGTACCGGCACCCAGACATGGGCAAAGTGGGGGGTGGCTGAGGGGGGTTGGCCCCCCATCAGCCGGCCGCTACCCCCATCAGGAATTTTTGGGAAGAATTTTGTATAGAAAATTGATTAAAAAAATGCCTGGAATAGGCGTAAATGAGCTCAGAATAGCTATTTAATGAAAAATAAGCCAGAAAACCCTGATTTTCGCCAAAAATCGGACTTTTTGGCTCACCACCCCCTCAGCCCCCCATCAGGCGGTCCTACCCCCCTCAGCCCCCCATCAGGAATTGAAAATTCTACCCCCCATCAGCCGAAATGCTAGCCCATGTCTGCCGGCACCCATGGCCGTGGGTAGGTACCACAGTGCCCGAACGTGGGGGTACCATAGCGTAGGTACCGGTACCATATGGTGTCGGTTCCATAAACGGCGTTAAGCGCCTGACTGTAATATCATAAATTGCGTTAAGCGTTAGAAATAAAGAAACAAACATCAACAAATAGCTTCTCGGTGGCAACGCGAATGCTGCTCTCTCGCGACTTGCGACTGGCCTCTGCGCGCTCCTGGTCCTTCTGCACCACCAACTGCTCCAGCTCCTCCGTCAACTTCACTCGTCTCGAGTACTCACGGGCTGACTGAAACACATCTCTGTCTCTGTCTCTACTTAGACCACCCCTTTCTCACAACTAATGTATAGTATTATACGATAAGTAACGTATAGTAGAGTGCCAACTGCCCACACAGTTGGTGTAGTGGTTTAAGCCACAAAGCCACTGTGCGCGTGGTGGTGCGTTCATCCACTCGGCGGGCAAGTTTCTTGTCGCAAAGAGTAGGTCGTCGGCACAAAGCCCACCGAAAGCTGGGGACAGCGAGTAGGTAAATGGGAACCGACTGGAGCTGCCTAAGCACCTAAAGCTACTATAGCAACCACACGTGTTGGGACAAACGGGAACGGGACAGCTACCACTGAGACCCGCCCAGACTGACACCGAGCATGTGTTTAGGCTAGTAGTGAAGGCAGCGAAGGAAGGGCAGGATGTGGGTGTGCGTGATGGGCCCGCAGTGAGACCTAACGCAGGGGCTACGACGGCCCCGCCTGGGCAATTCGTCCGTCCACAGTGCGAACTGGGTATGGGGTGTTTACGAGGAAATGGGGTTTTTGTCGCTCAATGCCGAATACTACAGTAGTTGGGACGTGTCAAAATGGAAAAAAACGTTTAGACCTGAAAAATCTAGAAAAGTCGAAAAGGCTGATCAATGATTAGGTTTAGGAAGCTGTTTTTGCGCTAATCAACCAAAAATTTGTAGAATTTCTTATTGTTCTAAGTAGTACAGCAGTAATCAATTCTCCCTGCTCTCATCTAAAATAAAAATTGTGCCATTTCTAACGATATAGAAGAATGTACCACTACCGTACTTGTCGTCCTCTCCGGCCGAGTTAGGAAAGTAATTCGACGACAATAAGCAACGCGATTGAACTACGAATTATTGAGTACTGTTAATTTCTGCCAAGTTTACACTAAGAATGGCTTATAAATATACATGGGCCGGAAAAATCCGGAGGGGTATGGAGACCTCGGGGCATACATGTACTGGGGGGTTTGGGGGGGTTTACCCCCCTGCTGGAAAGGCCAAACCCCCCCCCCTCACCCCCACCCCCCCGAGACAGGTTAAGGGACCCCTCCCCCTGACCAAAAAATACAAGTACTAGTAGTGGCTCCAGTATTAACAAACTGGGTCAGAAATCACCAATTTTTAGCCTAAAATTCACTTGAAAAGCCTTTGGAAACCGAATTTGGCGTTTCCACTGCTGATATTTAAAAAAAATCGGTGTTTTTGGAAGCTCTTTTTGTCATTTTTTGCTTGTTTTTAGCTTTAAAACGCTATTTGGCAGCTTCCAATAGCGATTTTTAGCGTCCTTACTGAGAAAAACGTGCTAAAAACGCATTTCTAGGCGTTTTGGAGCTTTTTGAAATTTGGGACCCCCCACCTGGGCGAAACCCCCCCTCGACCCCCCACCTGAGGAAAACCCCCCCTACCCCCCTCCCCCAGGTCGGCCCGGAGCTGTTACATGTATGCCTCGGGGGGTCCCAAAAAAAGGCCAAAAACGACTGTTTTGCCTTAAATAAGCGAAAATTTTCTCCCTTCCGGAGGGGGGTATTGGCCGTCGAGGGGGTATTCCCCCATACCCCCGGCCCATGTATGCTGTTAAACGAATTCTGAAAGGCTATCTTTTTAAAATTTTCTCACCCAACCAGTCCTCTTCAAAGTTGTAATGCCAGTGCAAAAAATCCTGCCTGCATCACTGGAATATCTGTTCACTCATTTTTGGCCCAGCTATGCAAGTATTGAGCATTGGGGTCTCAGGTATCGGTATTGGGGTATTGCCTTTTCAGGTATTGTTCGCATTCTAGGGTACAGCCTCGATTAGAAGCTCATTATGATGATCCCGTAGTTGTTACAAAAACACATGTAAAGCATGCTGTGAGAAAAATCGACATAACCAAGTGTTGCCCTGTCCAATTTTAAAAAACATTCTCGAATAGACACCCCCATCTTCTAAAAGAAAATTGAAAAAAAATAAAGACCAGAATAATGAACAGAAAAAGCCCAGGGTGTATGGAGAATAGACGATAATTTTTTTTAGGATTTTAGATACTAGCGATGACGACAAGGGGTTGCGAAATGGACCCACACATCGAATCGGATCGGAACATACAAGTGGCACCGGAAACCGCGGTACAGTAGAAGGTAGAGTTAGGTGTGAGTGACTGTACAAAACACTAACCATAACAACTTCCTGCGAGCGTTTCTCCTTGTTAGTTTCGGGCCGGTCAAAGCGTCGAGCCGACGATCGCTCGGCACAGCAGAGACGACCGACGATTGAACCGCTCGGCTTCTTGTTCCTCAACAAAACAATCCGCCTACACAGCTTACGAAGCAGCCAGCGCCGGCACATGTGTGCATGGGGGTGTCCAGGGGGACGAAAATAAAAATCTACAACGTTGCTAGAAAGCTTCCAGACGCGTTTTTAAGCCAAAGAAACCATTTTGGCAACTACAAAACCTTCCTCCAGGCGACTACGTAACGTATCAACCTCGAATTTTCGCAAATTTTCATCGAAATTTTCCATTTTTTGACAAAATTTGTGTTGGGTAAAAAACTCAAAATTTTCGGTCGAGCGCCTACCGGCGAGGGGGCTTTACTCCTCAACCCCGGCCCATGTATGCCCCTCCGAAATGCTAGCCATGTCTGGTCAGTTTAGTAGTACTTGTATTTTTCGTTTATAGCGTCGAGTTTAGTGCGAATGAGACGTGAGATGCGGTTGGGCAATTCCTCCAGAACTTGCTCGGCGCTCGGCTGATGGGATGTGGTCGGCAACTCCCCCACCAAGCTTCGGAACGTCCGGCGCAACTGAAACAACCCTCAATCGTTACTGAGAGTGCAATGGGTGTTGGACAATTGGCTCTGGCTGTTACGCCTTTAAAATTCTGAAACTTCTATCCGCGCTTTGGTGTGAGCTTTTGAAAGCCCATTTTTACCACTGCAAGTTAGTAGAGTATGTAGAAATTATGTAATAATTGAGACCGATTTCCTAACCAGTAGTGCTTGTCTAAAATAGTAAAATCTAACTTTTCCCATTTCTAATAATCATACAAAATCTTTACCCATACATCTACATACATGTCCCCCGCCGACCGGAAGACGGGTTGCGGGTCTGTAGCTGGCCCGGGCATACATGTAACAGGGGGTCTGCTACTCCACCCGACCAGACATGGCCTAGCATTTCGGCTGATGGGGGGGGGTAGAATTTTCAATTCCTGAGCGGGGTAGGAGCGCCTGATGGGGGGCTGAGGGGGTGGTAAGGCAAAAAGTCCGATTTTCGGCGAAAATCAGGGGTTTTTGGCTTATTTTTCATTAAAATAAGTTAAAATTAGCTATTCTGAGCTCATTTACGCCTATTTCAGGCATATTTTTATCATAATTTTCTATACAAAATTCTTCCCAAAAATTCCTGACGGGGCTAGCGGCCGGCTGATAGGGGAGAGCCTGATGGGGGGCCAACCCCCCTCAGCCCCCCTTTGCCCATGTCTGCACCCGACCATACAAGAATCCCCAAAAACCTATCTTTCCCCCTCCGATTTTTCTGGCAAGTAATTTTTTGAGCAAATTTTTGCGATTTTTACACTTTCAGACACAAAAAGTGCCAAAATCGCCTGTAACAGAACAGTTTTTAGTTGTAGTTGTGCCCAAATATGCAATTTTGGACGATTTTTAGTCGAAAACTTGCGATTTTTGAGCGCTTTATAATGCCCAACCCCCTCCCCGTTCGGCGGATGACCTGTTACATGTATGGGTCGGGGGGGGGCTGAGCCCAGGGAGGGGTTGCATACATTAAAACGCTAAAAAATCTCGCTTGGACTCAAATACAGCAAAAAAGTGCTGTTTTACAGGTGATCAATGTCTGAAATTCTAAAAAAATCGGAAAAACTTGGGGTAGGGGGACGATTGGGGTTGGGACAGACCCCGGGCCCCCTGTTGCATGTATGACCTAGGCCCAGTTGGGCAAGTGGTGGGGGTTTTTTGGAGTTGTTCGCTCACACCTAAGCAAAGACAAAAGGGGGAAATGTTGCTTTTATTACAGTCAGGGAAATAACGACATACATGGTACCGGTACCAAATATGATATCACATGAGGCCTCGATCGAAGGGGTACCATAATATGGTATCGCTACCATGGTACCACTTCAGATTCAACCGGTACCATATGGGGATCGCTACCTTATAATATAATTATGGTACCGTTACCAAGCATGTTTTTAATTTGCCCAACTGTATCAGCTGACTGTGACTAAAGTCTGTTCAAAAATCTTTGGCGCTGGGTACATCCGGCAGTGTCCCGAATTTATGCGTGGTGTGAACCCCATACATGTATATATGGATCTGTTCCTCTCATCAACGAGACTACTATACTGTTCTCGAAATTTGCATATTGAACTTAAGTTAGAAGCAAGAAGCCTGACAAAAAAATCGACTTTTTTGACAAAGCGCCAATTTTTGTGCCGATACCAGATTCGCATTCCCCAACCTTCAGGCATCTCGAAAATACTACCATATATATGTTAATACTACATTGTAGTAAGGCTGAGTTTATGATGCCGCACCTACCTGTGTTATGTAAATTGTGGCTGCTTGTAACTAGGTTATTGTAACTGTTGAGCCACTGGTCAGCTACACTACTAGTTTATCACTCTCTTGCACTGGCTATGGCATAAACTAGTACGCCACTATTCTGGCCGCCTGTGCGCACGCTGCGACAGGTTATGGGCCCAGTCCCTCGGCTTTATTCTTCTGTTGTTTACTGAGGTAAACCCCACGCACATCCCGCAGCTTTGGTGTCGGCTGGTCGGACCGGTGTGGTGCGTGCAAATGGCGGAGGTGATTCCTGCTTGTCTCGCTGATGCGTGGGCCGTTTCCGGCACTTCTGTTCTGGGGGCTTGGGTGGCTGATTCTGCGTGTTTGGATCGTGCTTCCAGCAACGAAGATGTGTCTGGACCTCAGTCAGATGGCATCGTTGCTTCTACAGTCGCGCAGAATGGATGCCCCTCTCAACAGACAGTAGGGGCCCGGAATGGTCAGGTATCATGTCGTTTGTGCTTGTTGGCTGATCCTGCTCTTGTAGACGCCATTTGTTCGGTTCGCCTCGGTTGGTCGCATGATGGTGGAGACCAGAAACAAAAACAACCCATCTCTCTTGGTTCCGGATGTCCCTCACGCGTAGGGACGCAAGCTGGTAAACCGGTTAGTCAGTCTAACTTACCCTGTGCTCTCGTTTCCGTTTCCGCTGATCACCTGGTACAGCCGGAGGAGGAGGAGCGTGCAGCTGTACCTCAGCTCATACATGTAGCTGGGTTTTCGGCTGGGGGGGGAATTTTTCTGATCCAAAATAGGGTTTCAGGGCTATGCCCAAAGGGGGTTTCAGCGACCTTTTTTTGGTGTCCAAAAGTGGGTTTCAGCGACCTTTTTTTGGGCTCAAAACAGGGTTTTGAGGACTAAAAATGGGGTAAAAATCCTGTCTGAAGTGCAAAAATTCCGTTTAAAACCCTACTTTTGCTGTAAAACGTGGAAAAAACCTTATTTTTAATTTAAAATGTGCAAAAAAAGCTAATTTTGCTTTAAAACGTGCAAAAAAACCATTTTATTCGACATAATACAGTTAAAATGCATTTCTGGAACCTTCTTTAGAGATTTTTAAACCCAAATTAGGGTTCCGGAACCCTATTTTGGGCCTCCAGAAACCAAAATTAGGGTTCTAGAACCCTATTTAGGGTTTCAGTAACTCAAATTAGGGTTCCGGAACCCTATTTCGGCCCTCCAGAAACCCAAATTAGGGTTCCGGAACCCTATTTAGGGTTTCAGTAACCCAAATTAGGGTTCTGGAACCCTATTTCGGCCCTCCAGAAACCCAAATTAGGGTTCTGGAACCCAATTTAGAGTTTCAGTAACCCAAATTAGGGTTTCAGTAACCCAAAATAGGGTTCCGGAACCCTATTTAGGGTTTCAGTAACCGAAATTAGGGTTTCAGTAACCCAAATTAGGGTTCCGGAACCCTATTTAGGGTTTCAGAAACCCAAAATAGGGTTCCGGAACCCTATTTAGGGTTTCAGTAACCGAAATTAGGGTTTCAGTAACCCAAATTAGGGTTCCGGAACCCTATTTAGGGTTTCAGTAACCCAAATTAGGGTTTCAGTAACCCAAATTAGGGTTCCGGAACCCTATTTAGGGTTTCAGAAACCCAAATTAGGGTTCCGGAACCCTATTTAGGGTTTCAGTAACCCAAATTAGGGTTCCGGAACCCTATTTAGGGTTTCAGAAACCCAAATTAGGGTTTCAGTAATCCAAATTAGGGTTCCGGAACCCTATTTAGGGTTTCAGTAACCCAAAAACAGGGTTCCGGAACCCTATTTAGGGTTTTTGAAACCCAAACTAGGGCTCCGGAACCCAAGTTGGGTTTCTGAAACCCTAATCAGGGCTTCTGGAACCCTGTTTGCAGGTTTACAAACCCAAAATAGGGTTTCAAAAAATTCCCCCCCCAGAATCCGGCTGGGGGGGGAATTTTCTCCGAAAATCGGGCCTGGGGGGAAATACCCCCCCATTCCCCCCCAACTACATGTATGCCTCAGCTCCAGCGTGGAGGGTTTCTGAGGAAACCAGACGTACCAGCGGTCGTGTGGGAACCAGTCGGGCAGTCAGTGGAGTTCCAGCGGTTCGGGCAGTTGAGTCGGAATTGTCAGGTTCGTCCGGTTCAGGAGGAGCAGCAGCAGCGGCCTGTGCCGCCAGTGCAAGTCAAGTGCATTGCAGCCCAGTCACAACAGCTGCCGGTGGAGGACTTGTGTTCGCAAACACTTGGTCTGTGATTTGTTGTGTCTGTGTATCACTTTATTCTGCCGGTGTGTCACAAATTTTTATACTACAGTATAGTACGTAAGCTATGTATGTAAATTGCACTGTGTCTTTCTGTAAGTAATTGTTTCTCTACTTCCAGATTCAGTAGATTGCATCGTATCTCCTTTTCTTATTTGTGTGTGTTTATTATTGCGGCATCAAGGAGGAGTGTTAATACTACATTGTAGTAAGGCTGAGTTTATGATGCCGCACCTACCTGTGTTATGTAAATTGTGGCTGCTTGTAACTAGGTTATTGTAACTGTTGAGCCACTGGTCAGCTACACTACTAGTTTATCACTCTCTTGCACTGGCTATGGCATAAACTAGTACGCCACTATTCTGGCCGCCTGTGCGCACGCTGCGACAATATAGGCCTACGATCAACCCTACCAAAGTTACACTCGATTTTCTAACGCCGACAAGCGGTCAAAATTTTGTTCTCCCATAGTTAAGCACAATAATTCATTCAAGATCGAACACATGGGGTTTTTTTTCTTCCAACCAATTTCAGCTTTACGGTTCTATATTATTTCGGACATGCTGAATCCAGCCGTCTCATTGGTTTTGCTCTACAACTTTGATTTTTGCTAGAAATTTGACCTCGAAATTAGGGTGTACACCTGAATTTCATGAAAAGCCTTACCCAACGTATCTTGTGTGGCCCTGGTCAAAACCACATACATGTATATATGGATCTGTTCCTCTCATCAACGAGATTACTATACTGTTCTTGAAATTTGCATATTGTACTTTGCTTAGAAGAAAGTGGCCTGACCAAAAAATCGACTTTTTTGGCAAAGCGCCAATTTTCATGCCGATACCAAGTCTTCAAGCATCTTAAAAATACTACCATATATGGGTCTACGATCAACCCTACCAAAGTTACACTCGATTTTCTAACGCCGACAAGTGGTCAAAATTTTGCTCTCCCATAGTTAAGCACAAAAATTCATTCAAGATCGAACACATGGGGTTTTTTCCTCCAACCAATTTGAGCTTCACGGTTCTATATTATTTCGGACATGCTGAATCCAGCGGTCACACTGGTTTTGCTCTACGACTTTGATTTTTGCTAGAAATTTGACCTCGAAGTTAGGGTGTCCACCTGAATTTCAGAAAGTGTTGCTGTCTTGTCGGCATTAGAGAATCGACTGTAACTCTGGTGGAGTTGATCGTAGACCCATATATGGTAGTATTTTCGAGATGCCTGAAGGTTGAGGAATGCGAATCTGGTATCGGCACAAAAATTGGCGCTTTGCCAATAAAGTCGATTTTTTTGTCAGGCTTCTTGCTTCTAACTAAAGTTCAATATGCAAATTTCGAGAACAGTATAGTAATCTCGCTGATGAGAGGAACAGATCCATATGTACATGTATGAGGTTTCGACCAGGGCCACACAAGATATGTTGGGCTATGCCTTTCTGAAATTCAGGTGGACACCCTAAATTCGAGGTCAAATTTCTAGCAAAAATCAGAGTCTTAGAGCAAAACCAGTGTGACCGCTGGATTCAGCATGTCCGAAATAATATAAAAGCGTGAAGCTGAAATTGGTTGGAAGGAAAAAACCCCCATGTGTTCGATCTTGAATGAATTATTGTGCTTAACTATGGGAGAAGAAAATTTTGACCACTTGTCAGCGTTAGAAAATCGAGTGTAACTATGGTAGGGTTGATCGTAGACCCATATATGGTAGTATTTTCGAGATGCCTGAAGGTTGGGGAATGCGAATCTGGTATCGGCACAAAAATTGGCGCTTTGCCAAAAAAAACGATTTTTTTGTCAGGCTTCTTGCTTCTAACTAAAGTTCAATATGCAAATTTCGAGAACAGTATAGTAGTCTCGTTGATGAGAGGAACAGATCCATATATACATGTATGGGGTTCACACCACGCATAAATTCGGGACACTGCCAGATGTACCCAGCGCCAAAGATTTTTGAACAGACTTTAGTTAGCGGCTGGACGTTCTAGCTCACCTCTTCGATGCGTTTCTTCTGTCCTTCCTCCCGCTTTCTGGACAGGTGCAGCAAGCGCTTTTTGACGGCCGGTTCGTAAGCACTGTCCTCTGACTCACTGGCCGAACTGGTTCGAGCTCGTTTACCCGACTGCTACAAACTTTTTCATTAGCTTCAGTTTGGTTGCACAGATTAAAACTGCGTTCAGATTTCATACCATATGTTACCACCACAGTCTCTAGGGGTACCATATGGCGCTACTAGCCTAGGTACCGGCACCATATTATGGTTCCCCACGTTCAATACCTGCGGTAGTGCCATATATGGTGCCAGTAAATATAAACGGCGTTAAGTGCCGGACTGTACTGGGCTGTCAACAAAGCTCATATCGCACATTTACTGTACTGCATTGGTACTGTACCAGCAGGGTACTGTATTGAAGGGCACAGTACTGTGCAAACAGTCTCTGATTCTGTAAGGAATAAAATTAAATGATGATGATGCTACCAAAATAAACTACTGTTCATTGCCAACTCTCAATTCTTACATTCATCAGCACTTTGTAGCGCAGTTTGCACATGTGCGGGTTGCGGCCCTTCAGAAACGGACTGACTTTGGCCCAGGAATCTGAAAAAGGAATTAAATATAAACGGTGGTTAAGCAGGTAAGACAGAGCAGCTACGTTTGCCGAGCGTTTTGATCACTTCCAGCAGTTTCTCGTCTTCCTCGGCGTTCCAGGGATCGCGCACGTTGCTGCCGTCCAGACAATGCACCCAACGCTCTCTGCATTGCTGCATCGTGCGACCCGGCACCATGGTGGCCACTTTCTTCCAGTCCTTCTGGAACTTCTGCACCGCCACCATCAGAAGCTGCAGCAAAATCGGCTCTGCTCTTAGTCTTAGACAACAGCCCCAATCATACATGTAACATAACCCCCGCCCGACTTAGGCCAGACACGATTTTTGTAGCTAGTAATTTTTTTTACAATTTCAGACAGAATAATTGCCAAAATCGTCTGCAAAACAGCACTTTTTTGCTGTATTTCAGCCCAAATTTGCGATTTTTAGTCGAAAAATTGCGTTTTTTAGTGCCCAACCGCCTCCCAAAAAATTGGGCTCAAACCGCGCCAGACCCCCACCCCCGTTCAGCGGATGAACTGTTACATGTACGGTCCTAATCATTTTTTTCTACTACTGCCATACCGTACATGTAATGCCGAAGACGGAGGGGACCCAAATTCTAGGGAGCGGGTTGGGCACTAAAAAACGCTCGAAAATCGCAAATTGGAACTCAAATACAGCTTAAAAGTTACAGGCGATTTTAGCAATTTTACTGTCTCGAATTCTAAAAAAATTGCAAAAATTGGATAAAAAATTACTGGCCACAAACATCGGAGGCGGCTGATCCCCCCCCGGCCCCCTGTTATATTTATAGCTTTTAGAACCGCTTATTTTATCATTTTACTTCAGCAGTTAAACACGATCAAATTTAGTGCCACAAGTTTTTGGCGATCTTTTAAATTCTTTCGGTGAAGAAACGGTTCAAAGTGGATTCGCCGGCTGGCACCTGTTACATGTAAGAACAGCATAAAACAGCCCGGATTTGAAAGCGAAAAAGAAAAAATAAAAACCCAAACAAGGTGATAAATAAAAGAACTACCAGATCCTCCTCTTCACTCCACCGTCCTCTACGCAAGACCGGGTCGAGAGACCGGTAGAACCGGGTCATACACTGACTGCGTGTGCGCCCTTCCATATAATAGGCCACTAAAACGGCAGTTAACCATAGATAATACAGTCAGACACTTAACGCCGTTTATGGTACCGACACCATATATGGTACTACTACCCCAGGTACCGGTACCATCAACGGCGTTAAGTGCCCGACTGTAATACAGTCAATACATAGGCCAGAAAAATCCGGACGGAGTATGGAGACCTCGGGGGGGGGGGTCCCAAAAAAAGACCAAATAACGCCTATTTTGCCTTAAATAAGCGAAAATTTTCTCCCTCCGGGAGGGGGGTGGGGGAGGGGGGTATGGCAGGCCGAGGGGGGTATGGCCGGCCGAGGGGTATACCCCAATACCACTCGGCCCATGCATGACTTAATGCCGTTTATGGTACCGGAACCTAGTCTAGTGCCAACATATATAGTACCCCTACATTGGCATTGGTACCTGTACCACTTACCATATACGGTACGAAATCTGAACAAAGTGGTACCATCGGTTCAGCTACCAATGCGAAGGTAGCGGTACCGTAATATAATAATGGTGCCACTAGCCTAGGTACCGGCACCATAAACGGCGTTAAGTGCCAGACTAATAATAGCGTAGTAAAATTAAAATAGCACCTTGTTCCCACGGAATATAACTGCCCATTCTGAGATTGTCAATTATCGATTTCAGCGTTTCGTCCTCCTCGTCAGACCACTTCCTACAAATTTACATACTACTCTTAAATCAAAATCATTACGATAGCTCGCTCTCGCTCTCTCTCAATAATCGAAAGTGCTAGAAAATTTACTGATTAATTGGCATTGTCTGTAAAAGTGGGGCAGGCTAGCGAAGAACATGTTCACACGGGGGTCGGCACCCAGGCACGTGGTATACCTCACGATTAACCTTTAGTAGAGTTAACTTATCGCCTCAAACGGTTTTGCCCTGCGCGCCCTGGTTCGCCCACACGGACCCCCAGAAGTTCGCCCGGCGGCGCATCTAAAAAATCGATCGATTCTATGTCGTACATTCAAGAGCTTATAACTCTCTTCAGAATTGAGCTTTTTGGCTGAAATTTGCAGACAATTAAGGCATTAGTATGAACTACTTAATCTATCAATTTCATCGCTCTAGCTACACCCAGTCCCATTTTGTGGATCTCGATCTGAACTGCTGAAAATCGAGAAATTTTTACATCCCATTTTCAAATGCCTTGGAGTTTTGCCGAGAACTCCATCTAGGCTCCACACTTTAGGCGTCAATTAGCCCTTGCATGGGCTATCTAAAACTGCTTTCAAACACGTGGTAATCGTTTCGGTTCTTGAGCAGCGGCCGGGCAAATTTGGTCGAAAATCTGATTTTTTTCATGCATCTTCCAGACGAGAATTATGCACTACGTGCCATGAAATCACCCATAGGGTAATTTTTTTTCGCTCAGTTCATTTCTCATGCTTGTTTTTGATGTTCTAGTGTGTATGTCTTATACAATAAATACTTAATAATTTTTGTTGACCTACTGTCTTGTACAACTTTTTTCACCATCATCCAAGAAAGTTGTGACTTTCGTTTCATTTGGTTTTGTTGTGACTTGCTGCATTATAAATTTGATGATCTGGCATCCACCCCGCCAACGAACGGATTCGATCAGTTTCTGTTCATTGTGTGTTTTTTATGTACAAGCTTTTATGTATTAAGAGCTCAGACAGAATAGCGTATTTTAAACTTATTTTAATGACAAATAAGCCAACAAACGTTGACTTTAGTAAAAAATCGGACGTTTTTGCTTACCATCCTTTCAACCAGCCATCAGTCCGGCGATTTGAAAATTTACCACCTGTCAGCCGAAATGCCAGCCCATGTCTGCTTCAGCCCTCCTGCTTTAAGTGTGCGGAGTGAGCAGCTATTCAGTGATGCTGCAGACATTTAAGAACCTAATTGTTGCTGTCTGAAAGCTGAGAATGCCGAGAAATTGATGTTTCTGAGAGCTATCATGCCACTGTTAGGATTTGACTACCATCGATTTCTGAGTTGTCCAGGAAAAACAGGTTTTTTTACTGCTTCAGAGAGATAAACTTGGTGTCAGTTTTGTTTTTGCCCTACTTTTCCGCTAATACATGTACTAGGAAGGTTTGGAGGGTGGGTTACCCCCTTAGCTGAAAAGGCCACCAACCTCACCCCCGCCCCCGAGAGAGGTACGGGACCACCCCCCCCCCCGACCGAAAAATACAAGTACTAGTTGCGGCTCCAGTACTAACGAACTGGTTCAGAAATCACTAATTTTTAGCCTAAAATTCGCTTGAAAAGCATTTGGAAACCGAATTTGGCGTTTCCACTGCTGATATTTAGAGAAATCGGGGTTTTTGGAAGCCTTTTTTGTCATTTTTTTGCTTGTTTTTAGCTCTAAAACGCTATTTGGCAGTTAAAATAGCGATTTTTAGCGCCCTTACTGAAAAAAGCGTGCTAAAAACGCATTTCCAGGCGTTTTGGAGCTTTTTGAAATTTTGGACCCCCCTCTGGGCGAAACCCTCCTCGACCCCCCACCTGAGGAAAACCCCCCTACCCCCTCCCCCCAGGTCGGCCCGGAGCTGTTACACGTATGTTTCCGCCCACAAAATATCGAAAATATCGATGCAAAATATCGCGATATCGATATACAGGGTGTGCCAAAAAAAAAACAACCCGGCAGATTTTTCGCTGTAGCAACCGCAAATCTCAACCGATTTGAATAAATCCTTTTTTAAATGAAAGATAAATAAATCTTTAAAAGACTGCTGAAATTTTCATTAATGTACTCTGCTTAGTTCCTGAGATATTGGCTCTCAAAATCAAAACAATGATTTTGGCAGTGAACAAGAGGGATTTTTTTATTATTCTGCACTTCGTAATAAAACGGATTCCTGCTACTGCTAAGGGCCCTTGGAGGCTTTACAGGTGACACAGAAACTCGGTTTACTTCAACACTAAAGTATCATTAGCCCCAGCAGTAGGAATCTGCTTTATTATGAAATCAACGGAATCGCTCTTGTTCTTTGCCAAAATCTGTTTCGAATTAGAAGGCAAATATCTCAAGAACTAAACTGTGAATCTCAATAAAAATTGCACGAATCTTTGAAGAATTTATCAGTCTTTCATTCAAAAAAGGATTCATTCAAATCGGTTCAGATTCATGGTTGCAAAAGTAAAAATCTGCTGGGTTGTTCTTTATCACTCTTGTTCATTGCCAAAATCTCTGTTTTGAATTTGAGGACAAATATCTCAGAAACTGAGCAGGCTATCTTAATAAGCGATACATCAATCTTTCAAGAATTTATTTATCTTTCATTTAAAAAATGATTCATGCAAATCGGTTGAGATTTGCGGTTGCTACAGCAAAAAATCTGTTGAGTTGTTTTTTTTGGCACACCCTGTAGATATCGACATTGGAAAAAGGGTCGATATATCGACTTTTCGATATCGATATCGATAAATCGTCAGAACTCTAGTATTTATACACAAAAAGTACAACCGGAAAAGAAAGTGAGCCACTCGATTCGTTGGCCAGTTATGCAACGGAACCCGTAAATTAGGTATTGTAGATTGCATCTTGTCAAACAGCTTGTACAAAACAGTGAAGGAAGATGTTAGTTTAAGAACGTTGGCACCGACCGACATACACACTTGAACATAAAAAACAAGCATGAAAAATGAACTGAGCGCAAAAAAAATTACCCTATGGGTAATTTCATGGCACTTGGTGTATAATTCTTGTCTGGAAAACGCAGCAAAAAATCAGACTTTCGACCAACTTTGACCGGCCTCTGCTCAAGAACCAAAACGATTCCCACGGGTTTGAAGGCAGTTTTGGATGGCCCGTGCAAGGGCTAATTGACGCCTAAAGTGTGGAGCCTAGATGGAGTGCTCGGCAAAATTCCAAGGCATTTGAAAATGGATGTAAAAATTTCTCGATTTTCAGCAGTTCAGATCGAGATCCACAAAATGGGACTGGGTGAAGCTAGAGCGATGAAATTGATAGAGTAAGTAGTCCATACTAATGGCTTAATTGTCTGCAAATTTCAGCCAAAAAGCTCAATTCTGAAAAGAGTTACAAGCTCTTGAATTTACGGCATAAAATCGATCGATTTTTCAGATGCGCCGCCGGGCGAACTTCTTGGGGTCCGTGTGGCCGAACCAGGGCGCGCTGGGCAAAACCGTTTGGGGCGATAAGTTAACTATACTAAAGGTTCATCGTGAGGTGCGCCAGGTGCCTGGGTGCCGACCCCCGTGTGAACACATCTGCCCACTTTAACAGGCAATGCCAATTAAGCTAGTGAACAACACACCCTACCTTTTAACGATCTCATCATTCAATTCGGACTGGTATTTCTCGAAACACTGGAAGGCAGTACGTCGAGTCTAAGCAAAGAGCGGATTAATTATAAGAACTGCCAGCAGACACAAAAATAGAGTAGTACCCCAAGTTTGCGCGCGATTGCGTCCCAGTCGTTGGCTTTGTCCAGCTCAACCAGTTTTCGCAGCTTCTCCACTTCTGACTTGGTCCACACACTGCGCTGGTTCCATTTGGGAGAGAGTTCGTTCATCCATTTCAGTCTACATTCAGTGGCCGACCGGGTGCCTTTCAACTGAAATGCCATGTCACCACTACCTCACTTTAAAAAAATAACCAGGGATGTCGCCACCAAATGAACAGCGACCAATTAACCTGATGAACAGCGACCCAATGAATGCGACCAATTGAACAGCGAGCAAATAAACAACAACCAGTTGAACGGCAACCAAATAAACAGCAACCAATTGATCGGCGACCAATCCAACAGCGACCAAATGAACAGCGACCAATTGACCAGACGAATAGCGACCCAATAAATGCGACCAAATGAACAGCGACCAAATAAACAGCAACCAATTGATCGGCGACTAGTCGAATGGCGACCAAATGAACAGCGACCAATTGACAAGACGAATAGCGACCCAATAAATGCGACCAAATGAACAGCGACCAATTGACCAAACGAATAGCGACCCAATAAATGCGACCAAATGAACGGCGACCAATCGAACGGCGGCCAAATGAACAGCGACCAATTGGCCAGACGAATAGCGACCCAATGAATGCCACCAATTGAACAGCAACCAAATAAGCAACAACCAATTGAACGGCAACCAAATAAACAGGAACCAATTGATCGGCGACCAATAGAACGGCGACGAAATGAACAGCAACCAATTCACAAGACGAATAGCGACCAATCGAACATTGACTAGTGTTGTTAGGCTCTTTTTTTTTTAAAAAAAAAAGCTTTTTTTTTGAAGGCCCATTTCGAAATTTTTTTTATTTTATTCACAGTATGGAAATTTTGGGGGAAATCGCTGAATTTAGCCTCAGATATACATTAGAAGTGCAGTTCTATCAATTTCTTGCCTATTCTAAGCATAAAAATAGGTTTTGAAGCGCAGCAACCACTCTGTGAGCAATGCTGCAGGTAGAATATATCGACTCTCAGGCTGCAACACTATGTTTGAACCAAAGTATCAGCTTTTGCATTTAAAGTTGCTTCTGATGCATCCTTGCATCTCCTACAAGCTATATTTCATGCTAGGAAAAAATTTTGAAAAAAAATTTCGAAATGAAAAATTTTCATAAAAAAAGCTTTTTTTGGCTTTCAAAAAAATTTTTTTTTACAACTCTAACATTGATAGATCGAATGGCGACCAAATGAATGCCACCAATTGAACAGCGACCAGACAACAACCAATTGAACGGCAAACAAATAAACAGCGACCAATTGATCGACGACCAATCGAACGGCGACCAAATAAATGATGGCCGCTTGGCAACCGACTGAACAAAGAGCAACCGTCGGGCAACTTATTGATTGGTCTGACAAGAAAACAGCTGCAACTCACGTCTTTGGTAGCAACTTTGAGCCAGTCTATGGTAGCAGCATCCTCGCTTTCGACTAACTCGGATATGGGCGTTTCTCTAAAGAAAACCAACCAATCAACTAAGAGAATAAAGAGAGAATACTTGGTCCTTTCGATGACCCTTTCCAGATTCTTCAGCTGGTCTCTCAGACTCTTTATGAATGGCGCCCTCGCACCTGAGCTAATAGCGCCGTTGATCTTGTCAACCGCTATATCGAGTCTGCAATCGTAAAATCGTTTTAATTGAGCAGGAGAGGAGAGAAAGGCTACTTGGCCTGCAGTGGCATCAGCGACTGACTCAGCAAGCAACCTCGCACCCCGTCCATTAACGCTTTGCACTCGGCCTTTGACCCTTAAACTGATGGTTAGAACATCTCTTCAGTCAGAGAAACAACCACATACATGGTACCGGTAGCAAATATGGTAGCGATAATATCGTATTCAACCTGAAATGATAGCATAACACGGTATCGGTACCATACATGTAACAGGGGGTCTGCCTCCACAAGACTTAGGTCAGATCCCCTCCTATTTTTCTGGCAAGTATTTTTTGCAATTTCAGACACAAAAAAATTCCAAAATCGCCTGTAAAGCAGCACTTTTTAGCTGTATTTCAGCCGACATTAGCGATTTTTCGTCGAAAAATTGCGATTTTTGAGCGTTTTTTGGTGCCCTATAATTTGGGCTCAGAGCCCACCACCACCAACCCCTCCCCTTTCGGCGGATGACCGGTCAGAGGTATGATCGTTACCATTATGGTACCGGTTCGATCGAGACCTCAGGTGAACCCAAGGTACCGGTCCGTAGTACTGATTGATGGATCACAATTCTATATATTCCAAATTAACCAAGAGTTTCTCGCTTATTGGAATTGGAGCATACTCTACGGTATCGAAAATGCTATACGGTATTTTTATACCGGTCCCCTCCCTACAATTGGACACCTTCTGGACTGTTTTGCAGAAAATGAATAGCCATCGAAATCCCTGACAAACAATAAATACTATAACTGTCTGGCACTTATTGCCTTTCATGGTACTGGCAGTTGGCACCTTATATGGTACCTGTACCATATATGGTACAACTGTGATGGTACTATACTGTCACTACATATATAATGGTACCCCTACCCATGGTACCATATGGTGCAAATCTGAACGTAGTGGTACCATATTTGGTACTTGGTACAGGTACCAATGCCAAGGTAGGTTTACCATAAATGGTGCCACTACCCTAGCTGCCGGTACCATATATGGTGGCAGTAGCCTAAACGGCGTTGAGTGGCAGACTGTAAAAAGTACATTTCTTAGCTGGCTGCATCAACGGGTCGAACTCTCCTCTCTCAGTTTTCAGTCGTTTGTCCTCGTTGGCCGGCGGTGCCTAAAACAGACTGACTCCTTAGACAAATGAACAAACAAACAGCATTGAGCCACAGTAAGATACCATGTTAGAGCTGTCTTTGAAGTAGGGCGGCATGTAATACAACACAGGCACCTTGATCTGCTTGCGAGTGGCCAACGCGTCCGATTCTGCCATTGCTGCTTGGATGAATTTCTGAAACTCAACAGTCTTAACTGCTAGTTTAACACATACATGTAACAGGTCATCCGTCGAAGGGGGAGGGGGTTGGATGGGTCTGGCGCCGGCCGGGGGGTCTGAGCCAAAACTTTGGGAGGGGGGTTGGGCACTAAAAACGCTCAAAAATCGAAAAAAAATCGCGATTTTTTGGCAAAAAATCGCCAAAAATCGCTAGTTTGGGCTGAAATACAGCTAAAAAGTGCTGTTTTGCAGGCGATTTTGGAAATTTTTGTGTTTGAAATTGTAAAAAAATCGCAAACATTTGCTCAAAAATTTGCTTGCCAGAAAAATCGGAGGGGGGGGGGCGGGAAAATCGTCTCGGGGGGGCACATCCGGGGGGTCTGGCCTAAGTCGGGTGGGGGCAGACCCCCCAGATCCCCCTGTTACATGTATGGTTTAACAGTCAGGCACTTAACGCCGTTTATGGTGCCGGTACCTAGCATACATGTAACAGGTCATCCGCCGATGGGGGGATGGGGGTTGGGGGGGGTCTGGCGCCGGCCGGGGGGGTCTGAGCCAAAATTTGAGGGAGGGGGGTGGGCACTAAAAAACTCTCAAAAATCGAAAAATTCGCAATTTTTTGGCTAAAAATTGCCAAAAATCGCTAATTTGGGCTGAAATACAGCTCAAAAGTGCTGTTTTGCAGGCGATTTTGGCAATTTTTGTGTGTGAAATTGTAAAAAATTGCAAAAATTTGCTCGAAAATTTACTTGCCAGAAAAATCGGAGGGGGGGTCGGTGAAATCGTCTCGGGGGGTCCCCATCTGGGGGGGTCTGGCCTAAGTCGGGTGGGGGCAGACCCCCCAGACCCCCCTGTTACATGTATGGTACCTAGGGTAGTAGGGTAGGCCGTATGGTACCGGCACCATAATATGGGTACCCCCACGTTCGGGGCCTGTATTGGTACCATAAGCGAAAACTGATACCCCTCGAAGGCAATGGGGTACCATATAAAATACTAAGCTATATTATGGTACCACCACAGTCCCTAAACGTCAGGCTACAGTGTAGAGCATAATCGCGCATTTGAAGTGGCGGCCAGTAAAAAATGCGTGATGGAAAAACTTAATCACGCATTTTCCCGGCCAAAAATTTGAATTGGCTCATCGGACATTTGGCGTCCCTGCCCGAGAGGGATAGATAATACCACCACAGTGACAGAACGTGGGGGTACCATAAACGGCGTTAAGTGCCTAACTGTATCATCTCCTCAAGCGCTTCAAATTTCAAAAAAATTGAGACGCACTCAGCGAAATTGCCCAAAAAAGAGAGAAACGGAGATAGACCGACCTGCTGATCCCGCACGACCTTGAGTCCCGTCTCCACGCGCTCGATCATCTCGTCAACTAACTCTTGATAAGCCTGGTTCAGCGCCAAACACGTCTGCACCGCCGGCGCCGTGTCCAATTCGCTTTCGGCGGCGGCCGGACGAGAATTGGCCTCTGACATGGTCGGCGGATACTGAAATAGGCTAGAGTCGTAAAAAGCCTTTTTTTATTTATGAAAATTTGTTTTTCAAATTTTTTCCATGCATGCAGAAGATGCATCAGAAGTAACTTTAACTACAAAAGGTGATAGTTTGGTTCAAAGATAAGATAGTTACAGTCTGAGAGTCGACATTCTACCTGCAGCTTTGCTCACAGAGTGGCTGCTGCCCTTCAAAACCTATTTTTAGGCTTAGAATAGACATGAAATTGATAGAACTGCACTGCTAGTGTAGCCATTTCGCCACACTTTGAATAAAATAAAAAATTTTCGTAATGAGCCTTCAAACAAAGCTTTTTAAAAATGCCTAACAACACTAAATTTATCCACCCGACAGTCTGTAGTACTTACTTCACTAGTTGCTTGACCTTCGCGCCTTTCCACTGCACTTGGAGCTGCACTCGTGGCTAAATATAAAAGTTTCTGTCGTCAACACTGTAGCGGTTTAGTGCAAGAATACAGGGTGTGCCAAAAAAAAACAACCCAGCAGATTTTTCGCTGTAGCAACCGCAAATCTCAACCGATTTGAATGAATCCTTTTTTAAATGAAAGATAAATAAATTCTTGAAAGAGTGGTGCAACGTTTAGTAATGTACTCTGCTTAGTTCCTGAGATATTCACTCTCAAAATCAAAACTGTGATTTTGGCAATGAACAAGAGGGAATTTTTCTTTTTCCGCTGCACTTCGTAATAAAACGGATTCCTGCTACTGTTGAGGGCTATTGGAGGCTTTACTGGTGACACAGAAACTCGGTTCACTTCAACAGTAAAGTGTCATTAGCCACCAGCAGTAGGAATCTGCTTTATTATGAAGTGCAACGGAATCGCTCTTGTTCTTTGCCAAAATCTGTTTCGACTTTGAGGGCAAATATCTCAAGAACTAAGCAGTGAATCTGAATAAAAATTGCACCAATCTTTGAAGAATTAATCAATCTTTCATTCAAAAAAGGATTCATTCAAATCGGTTAAGATTCATGGTTGCAAAAGTAAAAAATCTGCTGGGTTGTGTTTATCACTCTTGTTCACTGCCAAAATCTCTGTTTTGACTTTGAGGGCAAGGCAAATATCTCAGGAACTAAGCAGGCTATATTAATAAGCGATTCATCGGTCTTTCAAGAATTTATTTATCTTTTATTTAAAAAAGATTCATTCAAATCGGTTGCGATTTGCGGTTGCTACAGCAAAAACTCTGCTGGGTTGTTTTTTTGGCACACCCTGTACATAGTGTCCCAAAAACATGAACATCTCTTTGCTGCCATTACAAAAAATTGGCTTCAATATAAAACATGCATAGATGCCACTAAAATAGAGGAAATTTAGTGTGTTAAAGTTTGGTGCTTCAGGCTGTAAATGAGAAAAGGCGGCGGAACTGGGAACAGGCCGTCTTGGTATGTGGGTTCGTTTGTTTGCTTGTTTATAGAGTAACCACTGTCCTCTCGGACAGCTCAGGACACCGCGCGCTTTCTTAGAGCCTTTCAATTGGTGCAGGCACAGCGTGAAGTGAAAATGATTATTATTATTTGTCTGCGTCTGTGGTGTATTGGTGAGTATCTCGGCTCCCATGCACGCGGTGTATGACACGTAGCGGGTTCGAGTCCGTCTCGGTCCATTCTGATTGCCTCGCATGTGGCCCATCTGGGTTATTACCGGATTGTATCTGGTGTACATGTGCGTTGTATAAAGTTAGTTTATAATTTATTATCTTCAAATACTTTGTGCGCAAATTGGTATCCCCGCTTTAACTTTACATGTACTGGGGGTATTGGGGGCTACCTTAGCTAGAAAGACCGACACAAAAATAAAGTACTAGTAGTGGCTCCAGTACTAACAAACTGACTCAGAAATCACTAATATTTAGTTTAAAATTCGCTTGAAAAGCCTTTGGAAACCAAATTTGGCGTAGAGAAATCGGAGTTTTCGGAAGCCCTTATCGCTTTTTTGCTTAAAACGTTATTTAACAGCTTAAAATAGCAATTTTTAGCCTGCTTACTGAAAAAACGTTCTAAAAACGCACGCAGTTCCAGGCGTTTTGGAGCTTTTTAAAATATTGGACCCCTCCACCTCAATCCCACCTGACGGAAACGACCGTCCCCCACGCCGGCCCGGATCTGTACCTATGGCTTTAAGACATAAAATTTCGCCTACTCTGTCACCGGCATTAAAAATTTCAGTCGGAATCATTTCTTTGGAACATCGTGCACTTGCAATTGCAACTAAATAAGATACCGGGCACATAGATAGAATTTGTCTCCTGAGGCTGAGCGGAAATCTGACTGCGCGTGAGTTGGGAGAAGTGGGAGGAGGAGATGAGGGAGGACCGGTCGTCGGTGTCGTCGAACTGAGCTGCTTCCATCTCCACTTCGAACGGCGACTGTTGCGCCATGGCCAACGCCTGCCCCAGATCGAACGAACCGTTCAGACCGTCACCGGCTTCGGTGCTCAATTGGTCGGTCATCCTTCTCTATCTTCTTCCTCCTTCAGCTTTAGCTTGCCAGGGAGGGATGGACTTTTGGATTTGCGGCTCATTCGGTCCGGGTGGAGGCCCATTCCCCCACTCGGCGCGGCGCCGCCGCAGCCGGATTACGGTATGCGTTAAAGCTCTATGTTTGGTGTGAAAATATATTTTTCTACCCCTCCACCGAGATTTTTGAAAAAGGTCAGGAATGATTTTATATTTGGAAAACACGCTATACCGATGCGTCTCTAGTTCTTTTATGTTTCTAAAACAGGCCCTCCAGAGCGTGCCTATACTGATGCGTCCCACTAGGGCTATCTTTACATTTGGAAAACAGGCCCTCCAGATACTGTTGTTTGGTATTGGGTTTTCCGTTTGTGTATGTGTATGTGTATACACATTTACCTTCAAGTGTGTATGGTAATTTGTGTATACACATTCAACAAAACAATGTGTATTTTTGTGTATATTTGTGTATGTTGAAGGAGTTTATAGTAAATACACTAACAAAACAATGACAAGAGGGTTAGACCAGTGTGTGTTATATAGTGTGAATCTCTTTCATCACTCCCCCCAAACGAGCGCCGATCTGCGGGCACGTCCGAGTCTGACGATCGTCTGGTATCACGAACAATGGGAGAGCGGGAACTGTGAGAACCGGGAGAGTAGAAGCCGTGGGAATGAGAGCCAGAAGCCGACCGAGAAGCAGTGGGTGTAATGTTGACCGCCACATAGTGAGGCTGGCCATCCAGAACATCAAATTGAACCTCCTCTCTGCCGCACATTGCAAGCTGGGACACAGAAGAGTGAAGTTGAGATGGGAGAAAGAAGTAGTGCTGAGGAGAATCGGAGCTTGAGATGAATCCATAGCGAGAGTTGAACCATGTGATGATACCGGTGGCTCTGCTAGCGAATGGCGTGAGCTGGGGTGCACCTTCCTTGGACGAGTGTCGACGTGGCCGCCTCTGTGCCTGACAAGCGTCCTGAGGTGAAGGGGAAGGAGAGCATGGCCGAGAGTTGAGAAGAGCAGTACGGCGAACGACTGGATGAACAGGAGAGACTGGAGTTGACTTGATAGGAGTAGACTTGGAAGAGACGGGTTGCAGATGACACTGGCGGGCGAGATGGCCGACTTTGTTGCACTTGTAACACCTGGGAGGGGAACCAGCGGACGCGCGTTGTTGTGGGGTTGAAGAGGGAGACGAACGTTGAGTGAGAGAGTTGTGAACCGCTTGCTCGGTGTTGTGGTACCTGATGGCCTCTGTAACCACCGCATGGATGTCATGAGGGTGAGTTGGATCTGAGAGATAGTGGACCATGTGTTTCTTGACGTGGTGAGGAAGCAGATTGATGTAGAAAGCGGAGGCGAGGGTGTTGGCATCAGGGAGACGAGAGAACTGTTGCTTGAAAAAGTGGGAAAACTTGATGACGTCAGGAGTTGGTTGATGTTGGAGGAGTGAGAGGGCGATGTGGATCGGAGTTTCTTCGGGTTGCAACCGCGGCTCCAATGCAGCGAGAGCTGACTCGAGAGTTGTGGTTTGGTCTGGCGGAAGCGAATGGAATTGTTGTCGCGCGTCAGGGTCGAGAGCGTCTTCAAGAACCTTGTACCATTGCAGACCAGACTGCTGTACGAAGGAGGTGACATCAGCGGACCAGTGAGCGAAGGAGACATCGTTGGCTGACTGATCGAAACAGTAGATAGAAGGACGCGGAAGGTTGACAGAAAGTTGTGGATGTGGATGGGATGGGCGCTGTTGAAGAGTGGTCAGAAGTTGAATTTGTTGTTGTTGCTGTTGTTGAAATTGTTGTTGCTGTTGTTGCTGTTGTTGGTGAGCGATCATAAACTGCTGCATCTGCTCTCGTTGTTGTTCGAGTTGTTGTTGAAGTTGTTGTTGATGGAACTCTTGTTGTCGAAGGAGGGCTTGTGCCAAAGAAGGCTGTTGAATGGGGGTTTCATCAAGGTTGTGCAGATGGGAGGCAGCAGGGAGAGGCGTTGAACGAGCGGGAGAGACATCTGTGGTATTTGAGAGATGAGTTGAGGAAGTGGAAGAGGAATGGGAGACTGGAGCGGCCTTAGGCTTGCGACGAGGTGAGCGTCTAGGCGGCTGAGCGGGTTGAACGAGCTTGGTCTTTGGCTTGGGCATAGTGGCAAACACAACACAACAATGAATCCCGGGTCTCGGCACCAAAATGAAGGAGTTTATAGTAAATACACTAACAAAACAATGACAAGAGGGTCAGACCAGTGTGTGTTATATAGTGTGAATCTCTTTCAATGTGTATTGTACTAAAAATGCAAATTTTTTGGTATATTTTGAGCCAGAAATGCTAAGAAAATCAAATCTCTCAATGTCTGTTGCTTTAAACCTTGGATAGCTTTGAAATCGAGTTACTTAGGCCATTTGAAGGCTTTATGAGACTATCTACTGTTTACTACTGCAACAACAACATCGAAATTTTACGATTCTGTTCGAAATTTTAGTGACCTTTGCTGATCAAATACACATACACAAAAATACACATTTCGAGTAGTGTTTGTGCATGGTAATGTGTATCTGAATTTTCAATATGTATGTGTATGTGTATGTGTATACACATTGAAAAAACAATGTGTATTTTTGTGTATGGTAAATGTGTATGTGTATACACAAACAACAGTACCTCCAGAGCGTGCCTATACTGATGCGTCCCTCTAGGGCTATCTTTATATTTGGAAAACAGGCCCTCCGGAGCGTGCCTTCACTGATGCGTCTCTAGGGGTACTTCTTTATTTGGAAAATTGTCAGGCCCAGACCCAACCCAGGCCTCCAAAAGTCGGTGATGGTAAATAGGTAAATGGGAACCGAACCGGAGCGGCCGTTGCACCTGATGACAGCAAAGGGGATGGATGTTTGCACTTGCAGGCAGATATTCCGAAAATAATTGGCGTACCGGGTATCGGTATTTATAAAAATTGCAACTGCTTGGATTTTTAAGCTCTTCTGGTTTAGGGCTTTTACTACCACTTCTCTGTGAAGTCGTTTAAACTTCGCGCGCTTTGTGTTGTTTCACATGCAGCAATATTACAGTAAGCCGCCGCGGCAGCGCCGGGTGGGGGAATGGGCCGGGCCGGGAATCATTTGGTCTTAGTTTAATGCACGGCGCGCCGATGTAATTGCTCAGCGGACGCGAAATCAGGCCCTCGCTGCGAGACAAAGGCGCGCTATTTAAAGCAGAATGGCAGAGATAGGGAACTGGCATGCCGAATAAATTGAAGCAGACGGCATAGATAGGGACTGGAATCCATCGCCGCCGGTCAATTGAAACAAACACTGACCTCAGAGGTGATTGACATTAGAGGTCAATAGCCTTTGACTGGTTGAATGCGGAAAGTAATCATGTCTGTTAGTGTGAGGATGGCTGACTTTGGGTTGGGGCGGCAAAATTTTCGCGTCGGTCTGAGATCGGAGTTTTGATGCTTGTATGTGCCGCTAGAAACGGAAAGTCCTTCATAAAAGTAAGAATATCAGCGATTGCACGAAAAGAGCTTTTACTTTTGCAACGTTTCGGCCTCGTACGGCGGCCGTTATCAGGCGGAATGCCAAACTGGCTAGGCTAAGTTATACTGTGGGTCTGGTATACCTGTACCTGTACCTGATTATCAGGTAGATTTGCAATACCCACCTGATACCTACCTGATCCGGTACTTTCGAACTGTACCTACCTGATTTTGGGTATTTTTCGACTGAAACAGGTACAGGTATCAGGTACAAGCATAAGGCATCAAATGGTAGTTTACGACCGATTTGTTCATTAAAAAAGCGTATAAGAAGTCTAATTTTTCAAAATTTTCTCGCCCTGCTTGGGCCGCTGCCCAACCAGGCCTCTTCAGACTACAATACCTCCCAATTTCTGTTAATAAAAAACCGTTTTTCAAGCTCATTTTGTTAAAATTTTCTCGCCCTGATTGGGCCATGGCTCAACCAGAGATGTAAAAATTTAATACTTCCTTTTGCCAAATCCTGAGTAAGCCAATGAGTAAAGGAGAAGACAAATACGGACATACTTGTATGGGTAAAAAGGTGTTACGAGAAGCCTTACTCTAAGTGGCAAAGATAAACCACCAGAGATGGATGTGCAAAGCGATTCCGCACCGTGGTGATATTTTGAGAGTGGGTTTTTAGCATTTTGTACAGTTTCATAACGAAAAAGTCCTAAAATGACTGGAACTAATCTGTTTTTAGCTGCCTTTTGAGCCTAAATTGGTAGTTTGAGCGATTTTTCGGCTATAATCCGGATTTTAACTTTTATGGGAAAATACCTGATACCTAATACTTGATACCTGTATTTTTGTCAATACCTACCTATACCTGATACCTACTGTTATTTTAATACATTAATATTAAAATAAAACTATTATTAATAGTGCCATTTTAATAGTATTAAATTTATATTAATATTAAAATAGAGGGCCTACTATTATATTAAATTAAATTAAAAATACATAGAGGGGCTGAATATTAAAATTTATATTTAATAGTATTTTAATAGCATTTTAATAGTTTTACCTTGTTTGACAATCAAGCAGTTACCAACAATACTAGAATTTAACCCAGATCAGAATTTTACCTCAGAAAATGATAAAAATTGAAGGTGTCTGCCAGCCCTCCGAATCTCGAATCCTGGAAACAGTGGACCTTTTCTCACTTAGGCATGAATGACAAAAGGACCTGAATCTACTCAATAACCTATGGCTTAAATTATCCTAACAGTCTTTCCTTTCAAAAATGTCTCTTTAACTATGCATCAATATTTTCTTTCAAATTTTACATGCCTAGCTTCTGTTCGCATGCAATTTCGAATATCTTAACAGGTCATCGCCGAAGGGGAGGGTGGTTGGTGGGTCTCTCGCCGGCCGGGAAGAGTCGGAGCCCAAATTTTGGAGTGGGGTTGGGCACTAAAACACTCAAAAATCGCAATTTTTCGACTAAAATCGTTAAAAATTGCTAATTTGGGCTGAAATGCAGCTGTTTTACAGGTGATTTTGGCAATTTTTGTGTCTGAAATTGGAAAAAAATCGCAAATATTTGCTCAAAAAATTACTTGCCAAAAAATTGGAATTGGGGTCAGAAAAATCGTCGCGGGTAGGGGTTCCCAACCTGGGGGGTCTGGCCTAACTCGGGTGGGCGCAGACCCCACAGACCCTCTGTTACATGTGTGCTTAAAAAACCATGTTCAGACAAATACATTTTAAACAGAATGGTTAAATTTCCAGAGAAAAATGCTTCGTATGTTGGATCTCTGATTAAATTTTCAACTTACACTAGCAATTTCAAGCAAAACAAATTGTTTCACCAATTCGCTAAAGTGTGTCCAAAACTTATTTAAGTTCATTTTAGAATCTACTATTAAAATGCTATTAAAATACTATTAAAATTGTTATTTAATAGTATTAATATTAAATCTAAATTAAAATTAACAGGGGACTATTATATTAATATTAAATTAAAATTAAAATCGGCTAAGTTCTATTATATTAATATTAAATTAAAATAGAATTTCAGTATTAAAATTACAGTAGATACCTGATTGGGTATTTTTGAAATGCCTGTACCTGATACCTGATATTAGGTACTTTTCCAATACCTGCCCACAATACTAAGTTAAACGGAGAGGCAAGAAAAACAGAAAACATAAAACACCATGAATCAGATCATTGGAAAAATTCTACGCCAAGAGTTTGACAACTGAAGGGAAAGTCTATCATTGATCGCTGCTTGGTGATGGGATTGAATGAAGAGGGATTCCTTTGCCTGTCGTCTGGTGGTATCTGAATCAGATTCAATGATCGCCACTCTGTCCCAGGCAATCGTGTGACCAGTCAGAGCCACATGTTTAGCCAATTCAGACGTGTCAGTTTTGCGTAGACGTACGTATCTTTGGTGTTCACTGGAACGAACTGACAGCTTTCGGCTGGTTTCCCCGATGTACACAGCATTGCACGAAGCACACGGAACACGATACACAACACACGTTCTTTTCGATGGTAGCACTGGACTGGAGGCAAGCGCTTCATGAGCATGCTCTGTAGTATAGGACAGTAGGACAGCTTTTGAAAGCAACGTTGACTTTCTTTCGATTGCGTAGAACACTGGCACCTTTGGGACTGAGATGAGGCACAAATGGAATAGAAACAACCAGTGGCGTATCCAGGATTTTGGAGAGGGGGGTGTAAAATTTTGAAAGTGCCTGGTTGGGCCGCTGCCCAACCAGGGTAAGAAAATTTAGCAAAATTAGCCTTCAAAAACGCGTTTAAAACGCATTCCGAGCTTAAAATTAACAGAAATTACAAGTTTTAGTAGTTTATAATGGCCTGGTTGGGCTTCTGCCCGACCAGGGCGAGAAAGTTTGAAAATTTGGCCTTCAAAAACGCGTTTAGAAGGCATTCTGAGCATAAAATAGACAGTTTTAGTACATAATTCATTAGTTTCTTATATTTTTGACAGACTTTTTCTTCCTACCTCCACCGCAAAGGGGGGTGTACACACCCTACACCCCCTGGATACGCCACTGGAAACAACATTAAAAACTCGATTTCTTCGAGCTTTGACATTGACGGCTGGTGCCAGCCTTTTTGAAACGACATTGTCAGGGTAACCGTTTTTGCGTAGAACAGATAGCAAGTAGTCTTTCTCTTTCGCCACCCCAGCAAAGTTCGAGTCACAAATGGCTTGGGCTCTGTAGCTCAATGTAGTGACAAGTCCACCTACAGTTTTTCAAAGAAAGATGTGCTGAAGTCTGGAACTCGACTATGCTTGTGTTGGCTGCAAACGCGTTCAGAGAAAGATAGGTGACAACAAAGTTGCGATTGTCAAAGTAGCAACGATCGAATAACGAAAGACCCGCTGCCAGTGTCTGCCCTGACATAGAGAACTGGTTGGATTTGTCTGAGCAATATCGTACAACCCTTCGAGGTCGCAGTGATGACTTATGACTTTGGCGCTGAAGATTTCAGAGGCGAACCGTGGCTCATTTACTCTTCTGACGACGCCTCCACGCTTCTATTTGTAGCCCATTCACAGCTGCGCCTGCTCTTCAACACTGCCTCGGTAAAATCTAATGGCTCTTTCTTCAGCAAGTGTCCAAAAGAATTTTCAAATGGCCAGATCTACACATTGCACTCAAAAGTCAAGCAACAACATGTTGCGTTCGCATTCATGGCGCGCAAAACGGTAGAAGCATACAGCAACGTCTTTAGAGCTCTCCAACATGGAGCGGTCTACTATAGCCGAAATCGATTCGAAGATTCTGAATTACATGGACAGAATGCAACACATGCAACAATCCAGCCAAGTTGTTGTGAAGGAGCTTGAGAGCAGCCAATTCGGTCTCTAACTCCGACTGCCAGTTGGTTGCAGTGGTTATAGCTTGTTGCCACTGCTGTAAAGTGCGTGTGCGGTTAATTAACACTTCTGCACGCTCAGGCTCTACCATCTCGAGAACGTTTCGTCGCGTAGGTTGTAGCGGTTTCGGCAATTTTGCTCGATCCGCAACGTTGCACTGAATTTGGTACACATCATTAGTATGCCACTTGACACGTTCTGCTAACTGTCTGATGTTATTCACCATTATATTCCATTGCAAACGGCAATCGTTCAGTTGTTGATCTAGCAATAACGCTTGTTGAGCAGTCGGACTAACCGGCCACTCTTTAGATCTGGAAACGGTTTGTCTGTAGATCTGATGGTGTTTTCTGGGCACTGACTAGAGACCTGCACAGGCCGCGTTTTTCACGGCCCGGCCCGGCCCGGCCTGTCCGGAAAACCCAATTTTTGCGGCCCGGCCCGGCCCGGCCCTTATGAAAATGCAATTTTTGTGGCTCGGCCCCGCTGAAATCCTCTAAAAATCCTCTGTAGGGCGACCGGGCCCGGCCCGTGCAGGTCTCTAGCACTGACTCGTACTCATCCTCATCATCAGACAAATTGTTGTTGCGAGAGATTGCTGTTTCCGGCTCAGATGGCATGGCCGGTTTCTGTGCTGTTAAGGCGGCCAAGAGTTGCTGCTGTCCGGCCGACATTTGCTCTCTCAATTCAGCCGACATTTGTTGTTGTCCGGCCGACATTCGTTCCTCCAATTGACGTTGGCCAGTCCATACTTTTTCTTCCAATTGTTGTTGACCCGTTGATAAATCGGTTAATTGGCTACCGACTTGTGGCTGGACTTGGTCTAATTTGTTGTCAAATTCTTGTCTCAGTTGTTCAGTCTGTTGATCGACTTCCTGTTGAATAGCCGCGCCCAGATTTTTGTTGACATGAGCGGCCACTTTGTGAATCAATGTTGTTTCCTGGTTAGCGGTTACTATGGCCTGTCGCTGGGCTGCCGACAGACTCTCGGTAGTAGTCGATTGGCGCTGCTGCACACGCATAGACAGACCGAACGCATCAGAACGCATCGGCCAACTCGTTACTTTTTGCACTTTTTAGTTGCGCCTCTGACGTTTCCTCAACTGTGATGGCGTCATCGTTAAAGGATTCGGATAGCGAGTCATCACCAATTGCAAGCTGTTCTGTAGATACCGAAGTTAGCCGCGTTTGGAGTTGTCTCTCTTCATTGCGGCTGGCTGAGGGGCTGCATTATCGGTTTTCGACTGCATTGCTTGCCTCTGTCAGCGGCGTTTTCTGTCGAGAGTAGTACCTCCTCAACTTTGGGCGAATCGGTCATCTGTTTAGCAGACTGATTGCTTTGTGATATATGCTGACTACCGTTGCTTCTCTTTTTGCGATTCTTCGTCATCTCGGTGGAACCTCCAATTGCACTGCGCCTTTTTTATAGCGGTAGATTGGACTGAATCGGACGCGATCACGGGTGAGTCGAGACGCAGAGTTGAGTAGAATAGCCGGGCATTTATGGCCGGCAGAAGAAAAGGTACAGTTGAAGTGCCGGGCTAGTTGACTAGCCAGGCCGATAAGTAGTAGACTT
>JASANB010007625.1:0-10086 GCA_030248155.1 Sabatieria punctata | reverse complement strand
CAGCGGCGCCCGCGGATGCAGCAGCATTGTACGTAGCGCTGTCGTGTGTTCCTGACACAAAATAAATACTATGTCTTAAGCGCAAAACATTGCAAAACTTTAGATATGCTTTAGTTTAGTTTGCACGTGATAGTGGTACTGTGGGAAACATGTATGTTTTATGTATATGTTTTAAAACATAAATATGTTTGTTTTTTGGGAAAACATATATGTTTATGTTTTTCAATATGTTTGCATGTCAAATATGTTTTGTATTTATATGTTTTGAGGCCAATATGTTTCTGGAAACATATACATATTTTTGCTATAGGAATTCATGATTTCAAGACTTTTGGTTGCTGTTTGACAGTAAACTTTTCCAAAATCTGACTTTCACTTAAGTCAGGGACTTAAACCTATTGAATCTGAGTATGCTATCTAAATTGTTGCAAACCGTTTTAAACAGGAAATTCAGAATCTCAAGTTTGAATAATCGAAAATTAAGACCAAATACAGTATAGATAAAAAAAATGTCCCATCGCTTTTTTCGGCCTTCACTCAAACGTTTCGTTCTCGGTCATTTCTTTACCGATTTGGCTCAAATTTTCAGCAAAAATTAACAACATGGTTGGCTAAATATTCTGCAAGTGTGGTGCCAAAATTCCGACTCATACTGGTTTTATGACCCGAAAACTAGGAATGAGGGTGGTCCACGCAAATATATTATTTTTCGGTAATACAAGGAGTACAGGCCTCGAAACTTGCAGGAATGATTGATGTTGCTATTGGGCATAACATACTAAGCGGGCAGCCCTGTAGCTCAAAGGGCACTAAAATGGGGGAATTTCAAAAACATGAGTGAAAATCCCATAGTTAAGAAATCTGCACCTTCTAGAATCAAAACACTGAATCTGTTGTTAATCAACATAGATTGTAGCAGGAAGTTCGACAAATAAATGAACCTGATATTTAAGCTCTGTTCCACACCATAGTAACCATCCCTGCAGCGTTTTTTTGAAAATTGAAAATCTTTAGAATCGTCATTTTGCCGGTTTTATGAGGAAAAGTCATATTTCGTCATGTTTTTGAAATTCCCCCATTTTAGTGCCCTTTGAGCTACAGGGCTGCCCGCTTAGTATGTAATATGCCCAATAGCAACACCAATCATTCCTGCAAGTTTCAGGACTGTACTCCTTGTATTACCGAAAAAAAAAAGTAAATTTTGCGTGGACCATCTTCATTCCTAGTTTTCGGGTCATAAAACCAGTATGAGTCGGAATTTTGGCACCACACATGCAGAATATTTAGCCAACCATGTTGTTAATTTTTGCTGAAAATTTGAGCCAAATCGGTAAAGAAGTGACTGAGAACGAAACGTTTGAGTGAAGGCCGAAAAAGGATGGGACATTTTTTTATCTATACTGTATAAGTGAATAAGCGACTTTTACACAAATATGTTTTATGTTTAAAAACATGTGCATATTCAATTTTCAGAAACATATAACTATGTGTGTTATTTATATGTTTGATTGGCGAAAAACATATATGTATAGTTATATTAATATGTTTTAAAAATTTCGATATTTTCCCACTGTAGATAGTGGACACATGGAATGGAAGTGCATAAGTTGAGTGAAGTGACAGAGTAAAAATGTTGAGCATTTGTGATGTCATGTTAAAGTTTCAGTGAATTTGATAGATGAAGACAAAAGTTACAGCAAGCAAGGACATATGTATGGCATATATACCAGGTTCGTTTCTACAAACGTCAACCAATTACTTGAAAAATAGTGGGACCAACCCAATGAGAGACTCTTCAAAATCTTATACAGAATTATTCATTAACTATGGCGTCGTGCAAAGCAAATTGAGAAACAGCAAAATTCATTTTGTTAATTGAAAAAGCAGTTCTGGGCAGTCTCCTAAAGTGATTGCTGCAAGATTCATCTGGTATTGTGAGTTCGTCAATGCGAGCATGGTCTGCTACTGCTGATAGCCAGTTAGCCGCTGTCAAGGGAATCTTATACGTAGTCAAGTTGTCAGTATTAGAATCTGAAAATGAAACACTTTGCTAGTGTTTGATCAGGCATGCATTGCACATACGAAGTTGTTTTGTATACGAAACATCTATCCTTTCAAACAGTATACTAACTTTGGTCAAAATCCATGAGAGAGCGGGGGGTTGGACCCCTTAAATGTCTCCGAAAAACATTTTCTGCTCAGAATTAATAGTAAAGTATCTATCTGATGCACTTTGAGTACGCTGATTATGAATATGAAGCCCGTTTTGGCTAGGCTCGGCTGGAATATAGAAGTTCAAACTTCCGAAAATTAATGCCCAGTGACCATATCTTTTGATAGCAAGCCTAAACCAAGTCGTGGTGCAGTTTTCTCGACCTATGCTGGCCTGCTGAGTTCAAATATAACTTCGTTTTTGCGCTACGACCTCTGGTTCATGAAAATCACTACTACGAAAAACTCCGATTTTGGCGGTGCATGAAAACTGACTTTTTATATTCAGGCCCAAAATGTGAAAATGTGATTTCTGACCAGCAGCCCCGATTTACTTTTTTCACTGATTCTAAAAATGACTTCAAATTTGTTCTTGAAGGTCTCCTTTCATAGATAGAGGCAGGGATGTGAGGTGGGAAAAAAACACCGGAAAAAAACTGTTTTTTTTTTCGGAAAAAAACCGGTTTTTTTCCTAAGGGTCGGAAAAAAACATAAATCGCGGAAAAAAACTCAAGCTAAAAATAGCTAATTTACGTCATTTTTCGTTAAAAAATGGACTTTTGCTATGTATAATAGGCCATACTGACTCAAAACTGTTAGAAAAACAACAAAAAAGACCAAATTTGGCATGAAAAAACAAAAATGCAAACTGCTGTAAGAAAATTTGCATATAGCGTTATTTATGGAACCTGTCAGGCACTGTTTCATGCCTGTTTCGTGATTTATATCAATGTAACACGTGTATTTCTGGTCTAACAAGACTGAGGAAGGCGCTAGAAAGCGTTAGGAATCATAAAACCAGCCTAGGATACTCAGAACTTGGGCTGGAGTTTTTTTCCGCGATTTAGGAAAAAACCGGAAAAAAACCGGAAAAAAACTGGAAAAAAACAGGCCGAGGTTTTTTTCGGAAAAATATACAACCCTGGATAGAGGTATGACCGCTCAAAGTTTCGCGGCAAATCTGCATTTATACTAGCTTTCACTCTGCTTTGACCATACAAATCTTTTAAGCAAGAAGTGTTGCAAAGGGCAGACGTTTGAATCACGGACGTTTAGATGTCCAAAAATTCGCCAAAAAAGGCTGGCAAGATAACTTTGAGGGCGTATAGCTGCAGTTCTAGGGGGTGTTTTTCTTCAAATATGCACCGATCGTTATCGTACCGTACGTGTAGACCTAGTTTGTAGTGACTACTAACTACAAACTAAAAGACTACTAACTACCTGACTTTTGGGAAAAATGAGACTACAAATTAACACTAACTACAAACTAAATCCGCTGACTACAAATTGACCACTAACTACATATTTTTTGGTCCCGAGTTTGTAGTCCCAAATAGTGAAATATCCAATTTACATATGCCGCTCTAAGCATAAACATTGACGCCACAGCGCCCATGCTGCATGCAATATCAATGCATAATTACACAAGGCGATCACTACAGTATCCACAGTCAGAGCTTCGGTACTGTTAGATTTTAACACAGCGTGCATTTAACCAAAAATGCAATTGGATATCGAATCCAGCAGCTGATGCCGCAAAAATCTTCAAATGGGGTACGGACAAACACAAACACACAATTAAACCCACTTTTTTGTGGAAGTATACACATACAACTTGTATATTGAAGTATAATTTACAGAAGTGATAAAAATACGGCACAAGTGTCAACAAGGCATAGTGCTTGTGAAAGCTCATGTTATGTTGCATCATTTGTTGAACCGCATTCCGTACTGTGGTCACCACCACAGTGTGGTGGAAGCTTATTTTGTACACCAGTTTGTATGTTTTTCGAGCTAGAGAGAAAGGTTTCTCAATAATGAGTTTACTGTTAATCAAAGGCGATGACTGAAAGGTTGAGTGTTGCCAAATTCGCGGCCGGACCAAATATGGCGTGAGACACCGGCAGCGAGAACTAAAAAACACCGCAGCGCGAGACTAAAAATCGATTGCGATTTCATCGACCAATCAGCGATGCGATTGCGGCGCTACTGGCGCATCCGCGCTAAACTAGGGGCATTATTTTTACTAAATCGACTTTTAATGCTTTTTTATTCAACAACAACAACATTCCAACAAATAAGCAAAAAGCGAATTATACGCCTTTTAATTTCCAGGCCTGCGAATCAAGGACATATTTCATCATCATTGATTTTTCGCCGTGGCAATCATATGATCCCCAAATTCTCAAATGTACTCCATGTGGAATTCGGCTTTCAATAAGGGGTGGTACGGCTTCAAGAAAAACGGTTTTGTACTTTAACACAAAATTTCCAAATTTGCATGTCACAAGTAGCAGTGTTCGAATGGTAGACGTTCGCGAACGCCTGAAAAGTGATTGCGGATGCTTATCATGGTATTGGACTGCTCAATCTCATATGACAAAGCTTGACCACCTCACTTTGGGAGCCGAAGGTATTGACCTATCTGGTGAACACCGGCCGGCCGGTCGGCCTAATTGCTCGGCGCGCGCTGCACGCTCTTTATTGTTCGGCGGCAACTTTAAACTGGCTGCTGGTAGGCGGACCGGCCAAGCAGGGCGTTGGTCAACTGCCTGGCCGGTGTTGTGCAAATTTCTGACTCCCTACAATTTCTGACCCCCCCCTGTAGGATGGGAGTCAGTTATTGTTGCAAATATGTGACTCTCTAGCATTTTATAATATACCTGTGGCTGTCCTTTACCCTTAATCCCCGAAAACTGGGGTGAAACCTGTCAATTACGGTATCAGGGTGAGGCAGGGTCGGGAAGTGTCGGAATCGAAACAATTCCGACGGTCAAAACTACCCCATTCAGGAAGTTTCAGCTAAATCCATCTCTCTGCCTCTGTTTTCCCCCCTTCTACAGGGTGTCTCAAAAAATGATCACATTTCTTTTTACTGCCATTTCCGTAAATTTTGACCAAATAGGCTGAAATTTGGACCATAGGTGCCAAAAGTCGGGCAATTTTATGTGTTAAAGTTTGGTGCACTAGGCTTGATTCATTCCCGAGAAATTTCAAAAAAAAAAGTGAAATTTGGTAATTTCAATAGTGAAAGTTGGTCACCGAAAAACGGAAACATTTCCTTTTCCTGTATCTTTTCTAATTTTTGACGGAATTGGATGAAATTTGGAGTGTAAACGCAGACGCTCAGTGTAATTCGTGTGTAAAAAGTTGACGCATGAACTCCAACGCTATCGTTAGAGTTTAGGCGATAATGTAATGTAACGTTTAGCCGCGTCGTTGGCTCAGTGGGTAGCTCGCTGTCTCTGATTCACGGCGGCCCCTGCATCCCTAGCGGTTGTAGTGGTTCATCCTCTCGGCGCGGCAAGTTTCTTGCTGCAAAGAGTTGGTCGTCGGCACAACGCTCCACCCAGGCCACCGAAAGCTGGTTGCAGCGAGTAGGTAAAATGGGAACCAACTGGATCTGCCGTTGCACCGAAGCCGCTCCACAAAGCATGCCGCGTTGGGAAGAAGATCTACGATGTCAGAAGCTGTCTGAGAAACCAACTATGCCGGGAGCCCTCTGGCATATGGGGCACCGGCGGCCGTCGGGAGCTGTCAGCATCATGGCATCGGCACGCCGGCCGCCCTCCTGGTGACCGGCACCCAGCAGCATGGCTAGGAGTGGCTGGCAGTGAAAGAAGGGCAACGTCCGAGATGACGAATCACGGGGAAGCGAAATGGACCTCGAGTCTGATCGCAGGCCGTAAGGCACATCGGATCGGATCGGAATGTAACGTTTTTTCGGTGACCGCCTTTTGGTATTGAAATTGCCAAATTTCACTTTTTTTGAAATTTCTCGAGAATTGCTGAAGCCTAGTCCACCAAATTTTAACACATAAAATTGCCCGAGTTTGGGCACCTATGGTCCAAATTTCAGCCTATTTGGTCAAAATTTGCGGAAATGGCAGCGAAAAGAAATGTGATCATTTTTTCGGTGACCGGCTTTCACTATTGATTTAACAAATTTCACTTTTTTTGAAATTTCTCGGGAATGAGTCAAGCCTAGAGCACCAAACTTTATCACATAAAATTGCCCGAGTTTGGGCACCTATTGTCCAAATTTCAGCCTATCTGGTCAAAATTTGCGGAAATGGCAGTAAAAAGAAATGTGATCATTTTTTGAGACACCCTGTATGTGAAATTTTCCAAAAACGCCATTTTTCGCGATTTTTGCAAACTTTGACCGGCCATATCTCCAGAACAATTTGACCTAGAAGCGTCATAAAAGCATAATTGGAGTCGCCAGAGACTCTAGATTTGAACTCTGCAGTCATCTCATTTTAGTGTACTGTTTGACAGGATAGATATTTCGAATACAAAACAACTTCGCGCAATGCATGCCTGATCAAACACTAGAGAAGTATTTTATTTTCAGATTCTAATACTGACAACTTGACAATGCATAAGATCCTGATACCGGCTAACTGGCTATCAGCAGTAGCAGACAATGTTGGCATTGATGAACTCACAATACCAGGTGAATCTTGCAGCAATCACTTTAGGAGACTGCCCAGAACTGCTTTTTCAATTAACAAAAGGAATTTTTACTGTTTCTTAATTTGCTTTGCATGACACGACGACGCTAAAGTAAATGAATTTAATTAAAGGTATAAGATTTTGAAGAGTCTCTCATTGGGTTGGTCCCACTATTTTTCAAGTAATTGGTTGACATTTGTAGAAACGAACGTGGTATATGCCATACATATGTCCTTGCTGTAACTTTTGAATTCGTCAATCAAATTCACTGAAACTTTAACACGAGATCACAAATGCTCAAAATTTTTTCTCTGTCCCTTCAACCCATAGTTATGCACTTCCATGTGTCCACTATCACGCGTCATGGCAAGCGACAGTAGACACGTGGAAACTAAACTAAAGAATATCTAAAGTTTTGCAGTGTTTTGCTTATGTAGCGTTTGTTTTGTGTCAGGAACACACGACAGCGCGACGTACAATGCTGCTGCATCCGTGGGCGCGGCTGCTCCTTGGGTAGAATGCCAATATCCAAAAGCAACCATTCTCTATCAGTTTGCAGCAGGAGTGCGTTTTTTCGATATTCGAGTCGTATGCGTGGCGAAATGGTTTTATATCGTCCATGGTAAATATTCTCTGAAGCTTACGTTAAAGGATATCCTGCATCAAATTTATCTTGCGTTTGAGTCTGTCCATAGCGAATTTGTCATCGTGTCAATCAAGCAGGACCACGCTGATTTTCATTGTCATATGTCTTACGATGATATTTTGAAACTTTACATTCAAAAAAATCCAGAGAAGTGGTACACTGGTAACAGTATTCCTAAGGTGGGTGAGGTTAGGGGCAAAATAGTTCTGCTTCGTAGATACACTGGGAACCTTGGCATCGATCCGGGCAAATGGCCAGTTAATACTAAAGGCCAGGTAAACGATTTGCCTGGTTACAGAGTTTATATAGAAGATTGGTATGACGTTGCGATGACCAAAGCCCAACTGCACGAAAAGAAAGATTTGGTCTTGAACAGAATGTTGCTTTCTAACTCCATTAATGATCAGCGCAAAACCAAACCTCAACTCTTCTTGACCTTTGCCAGCGGCTCCGTGCCTCCTTTTAGTCCTCCCATGTATGTTGCCTGGGGCGGATACTTTCTTTGGGGTATTAATGATTGGATTACTGACTTTCTCAAAAAGGTGCATGGCCGTAAACACTTTGGTATCGTTATTATGGATTTTATTCCATACAAACGTGATGAATTTAAAGGATTAATTGTGCCGCTCATAAATAGTAATCTTGATTTATTTTAGTGAGCAATTGTTGTATTTTGCTATTTTAGTTCCGTCACTATACTACATTGTTTTGTCAGAATTGATTCAAATGATTGTTTTTTACTTAAATGATTTCTAACAATGAAATGCTTGGATCAGTGAAAATTTGAAAAATTGCAATATCAAAGTGCAACTTCGCACAAGTCAAATACACAAGTGTTGGCAAAATTTGTATGATTTTGGGATTTAGATTTTATGCCAAGTTAGAGCACTATTTATTTATAAAATTTAAAATGCGCTTTTTACAGCACTGTATTTTGTTTTCTTTTACAGCAGTTGATAATGACAAAAGATTTGCTTTTTGAATGAAGTTTTGTATTGAAATAGTTTGTGAAATCTAAACAAAAATCCAATATTCGATCAGACATCATCAAACTTGTTTTCCTGTAATTTGGATTTCTAATTTTATGTATCGTTCCCCCAAGTTTTCAAACTCTTCTATGATCCAAGTAACCTAACTACTAGCCTGGAGACGTGAATTTGTATGAACGTTTTATCACTCAAGCTCTGTTGATACTACACTGATAAACTTGTCTCTTACTGTAGAATGTATTTTCAAAACTTAGAACATTTGACAGCAGATTCATAAAATTTCAGCCTCCAGATCACCTAACCAAAAAGAGTTTTCCGCTTTTCTTTCCTTCATTCATTCACAGGTTAGTTGAGCAACACAAAGACCAGTGGCGTACACAGGAGGGTGTAGAGTCGCTATAGTATAGACTTTTGCATACTTCAACTGCAGAAATTCGTCTTCTGCGCGTTTCATGTCAGTAATTAGCGGCAATGTGTATGGGACTGGACGGGAGTCTTGTCGTTGACACAGGAACGCAGTTGTTCTATTAAGGCAGCTAGCAGTTTCATTCGGTAGCATCGTTGTTGGTCCGTAGTGCCTTCGATGTCAAATTTGCGTAGAGTTTTTGACAACCGGAAGTAAACACAACACAACACAGTTCAGTGGATGCGATACAGTAAAAGAGAAGCGGGTTGCCCTGTTTAGAACGGATAGATGAGCGTAGACAGCTCAATGCAGTGCAGGACAATAGGAAGTGCAACAAAATGCATGGTTGTCAGTGCTGCTACCTGCATATATGGAGCCTTCATTAGTCTCATCACAACTCATATTTCCATACTTAATAACCGGTATACAGGGTATGGGTACTTATGAAAATACCTGGAATCGGTCGGTATTTATTGGGTGGTAGGTATTCCCAAACATACCCATTTTTCGGTTTGGGTTCGGTCATACATGTAACAGCTCCGGGCCGACCTGGGGGGAGGGGGGTAGGGGGGGTTTTCCTCAGGTGGGGGTCGAGGGGGGGTTTCGCCCAGGTGGGGGTCCCAAATTTCAAAAAGCTCCAAAACGCCTAGAAATGCGTTTTTAGCACGTTTTTCTCAGTAAGGACACTAAAAATCGCTATTTTAAGCTGCCAAATAGCGTTTTAAAGCTAAAAACAAGCAAAAAATGACAAAAAGAGCTTCCAAAAACACCGATTTTTCTTAAATATCAGCAGTGGAAACGCCAAATTCGGTTTCCAAAGGCTTTTCAAGTCAATTTTAGGCTAAAAATTAGTGATTTCTGACCCAGTTTGTTAATACTGGAGCCACTACTAGTACTTGTATTTTTTGGTCGGGGGGAGGGGTCCCTTAACCTGTCTCGGGGTGGGGGGGTGAGGGGGGGTTTGGCCTTTCCAGCAGGGGGGTAACCCCCCAAACCCCCCTAGTACATGTATGGGTTCGGTATACCCAATCAACAGTAAGTCTGTCTGATTATTGTGTTGATAGAGTTTGTTTGTCCTATTTTCAGCTGTCAAATGTAGCCCAGAGAAGAGAATGGTGTGCGATGAGAAGCTGTGTCTATGCTGTGGTGTACGTGAGCCTTCTGAGTTTTACACCAGCGCTCTCAGGTGTGATGAAAACAGGACAAACTGTCATTGTGATATTGCTTCGATTGTATTCTACTGAATTCAGCAAGATTTGAGCCTGACTGGACAATAAACTTCAGAGGAGAGCGGAACTTGGAAACGTTGCTTTGCCTGACCAATTTCAGTCAAAATTGATGTGCGCTAGGGAATGCTCTTAGCTACTGTATGAAAC